>JARYGA010038038.1:0-45914 GCA_030545235.1 Helianthus tuberosus
AAACTTTTGATTAGAAATACATGAAATTAGGTATAAATACATGAATGGATGTATTAGTACATGAAATGGAGGTATATATACATAAAATGAGGGTATAAATATGAAATACATGAACTAAAGGTATATATGAATGGTTCGGTTCAGTTAATTTTGGTTAAAGAAGGGTACAAAAAAATCGATAACCATTTTTTGGTTAATTCGGGTTTTGGTTAATCAGTTTTCAGTTAATTCGGTTTTTGGTGATTTCGGTTAACGATTCAGTTACTACTTACCCTTAGACATTGTTAATCAGTTAACATTTCAATTTTTTAAATTATAAAAACTATAGCAATACTATACTCAAAGTAAAGAGAATAAAATATTCGTTTATATGGTGTAATTTAAAAAAAATTATTAACATACCAAAAATATGACCGTTTAAAAATTGGGGAGGGGGGAGTTAGTTTTTTTTTTTTAAAAAGGGACAAAATATAACTACTAACCAATTATCTATAATTTTGTTAAAGATGAGAGATTAAAATGTAATCTAGATGAGAGGATTAAATTGGAGGTATTTAATCACTTTACATTCGGTAGCTATTAAACATTCTGTGATAATGACTAAGTACATTGGCTTAATCACTTGTACACTAAGGCATCATCTACTTGTAACTTTAAATCCACACATCAATACTGACCAAGACAACTATCGAAACGTCGACAAAAATGAGTAGGTCATCACGATAATTTTGGATTTTTTTTAAAACCTTATAGTTTATAAGATATGATAAGAACACGTAAAACAATTATAAGTTTGTTGTGGATGGGGGAAAATGTAACTAATTACTTATAATTACGTTAAAACTCAGTGATTTCAATGTAAAAAGATGGGGGGGGGGGGGCTAAAATATAATTATTTTTTAAAAAACTAATTTACCCTTATTATAGGGGTGTATTTATAAATTAAAAAGGAAAAGTTATTATTTTTTGGTTATCATAAAATACTCCCCCTCATGCATTATAATATAGTATAGATTGAATATATATCATTGATTGTTCAAACCAAACCGGTTAATGAGCATCTCCTTTCCCTTTCTTTCGGACCATGCTTCTGAGATTCAATCCTTATCCCCTATAACAACCCTCCTAAAATATTTCTGACACCCTAAAATATTTAGAACATCCCTATACGTCCTAAAATACATCCCGTATACGAAAACCGGTCCCGAATACCTTTATATAATTAAAAATAAAATAAAAACAAGAACTAAGGGCCGCTCGCGGGGCGCGAAGCCCTTAGGCACCTCAGTTGCAGGGCGCGACAGCTGGTCACCAGGGCATAGCCCGGTGCTGCCACGTGTCCGAATCGTGTCGAGCCTAGTGGTTAAGTCGGATGAGCTAGGGCCTACCCTAATTGGCCTCGCGGGCCGCGAAAGAACAAGCACAAGTGGTCGCGGGCCGCGACCCGTTGGACGATCAAAACTATAAATAGAGGCCATCGGCTCCATTTTGAATTCGTTCAACACTCGACTTTCTCTCTCAAATCTACATAGCAATTATTATACCCAGACATTATACCCACAAAATTAGCAAAGCTTTGCCTCGTTGTAAGTATTTTAACCCCCGGTTATGTATTAGATACGTTGACCGATTGATCTAGCACTCTGTAACGGCTGTTGAGGCTCTGCCCGCGTAGTCGTTGGAGTTCTGTCTCGGGGAGGGTATAACTAATGTAAATTTTGGGTTATTATACTAACGCGTGTGCATTGTTTAATTAATAGATTATAACCAGGAAAACACCAAGTAAAACGCTAAAATAACAATGTGAGTAATCTCCTTTTTGTAAACCTTTTTGTAAACTGTTTTTACAAAACCTTAAATATTTTACAATGTGATTAGCAGTGATTGAGTCTTTGTAATTCTTCAATTACTGCCGGTATGTTGGGGTTTTGTATACAAAATGTGGAACACGTTACCATTGGACAACGAGATAGCCAATGTGTAATATGACCCACCAGTCAGGATTGACAGTACTGAATGAGTAATTGTGTAGATATGAACATTATAATCGCTCTCAATACTGTGAAATGATAAAACTTTTCTTGATTAAATTGGGATTCACTCACCAGTATTTCCCACTCACAAAATGTTTTTAAACGCGTTTCAGGTAACAAAGTGTGAAAGCCAAACAGAAGCCAGTTGGACAGCACTGAAGGCTTGGAAAAGTGGCTATAAAAGTTACCTAAATAAAGAAGATTTTTATTTTAATAAAATAGGGTTTATCCCTATAAACTTGTTGTAATGAAAACTTGGGTTTTATCCTAATTTAATTATTATCATTATTATTATAAAATGTGGTGTTTTACTCTGATAAAATATTTCCTAACTACGGTCCCGATGAAATTTCCGATGCCAAATAATGATAAACACCGATACCACCATCTCTGAGTAGGCCGCGGCCGCCCGCCTTCTGAGGCAGGGGTCGGGGGTTGCGACAGAAGGTGGTATTAGAGCTACAACCACTGATTTCAGCCAGAGAAGTGTTATGCTGACACCAAAATTTTATTTGTTATGTTTGGAAATTATCTACGGAACTACGTGTATATTTTATTGTTTTGTGTTATTTGACAATTTGTTAGTTTGCAGTACGAGTGACCAAGGACCTTCAGATACTTATCGTCAACTGTCCAGCTCTCCTAGGGCCGAAGGAACTTCTTCCCAGCCTACCCCCTTGGGGTATTCGACTGACACCGAAGAAGGGATTTTCGTATTCAAAGCACAATCTGAAGAGCCATTCCCTCCTAAGAAGAGATGATGGTTCAGCAGAGGAGCTCATGAGCGTAGAAAAAGGATGAGAAAATTACAGCAACAGTGGGCCTTAGCAGCGGCCAATAGAGAAATGAATGCTCAAACTCAGGATATACTTAATAGAATATTAGCAAATTTTCATATCTTAGCCACCACAGCTGCAGACCCGAATTTGGAACAACTCATAGTACCCCAGTCGTTACCACTATTTCCCACACAAACTATGGAAATTGAGTCAAACCCAGTAGACCAAATACCAATGCCTAATTTTGACCCAGCTGAAATTCCTAGAGTCCCAGCACCCCATCCCCCAGACTATGACCCATGGTTTGACGACCACAGGGATTACCAACAACTTTACCCAATAGAGGAACCCATGCAGAACCCAGTAGCACCCTATCCAAACCTTGACCCTCTGGACCCTTATTTTGATAATGACCAGTATATCAGGGAAATCCTAGAGAACCCGTACCCACACGAAGAACCGATGCCCCAGTTTCCTGACCCAATACCAGCACCAGCCCCACCCATGAGTACTGAGAATGTATAAGAACTCTGAACTTTTGGTGAAGAGTTGTTAGACGAAAGTGAAAGGATAAGACAGTTAGGGGAAAGGCTCGTCTGGAAATACGACGAGCGTAATATGCAATTCTGGATGAACAAATATCAGTAATAGTAATAGTAATAGTAATAATATATATATATATATATATATATATATATATATATATATATAATATGGTTTTAAGTTAAAAAAATAGATAATAGCTACGGATGCATACTAGTATTGTACTTTAGATTTCGGTACTGAAGGGGTAAGGTCCCAAAAACCTCATAAAAAAGGATTTGAGACCATACCACAAACCAATCTTTTTAGCCTTCCGACCTCGCGCGGCCGTGCATTGGTCTTACAAAGAAGGAGAAGTCAGCAATCAGTAATTTAGAGTCGCGCGCCCAAAGGAAAACATAAATCCTTGCGCCTTCTCCCATTTAACAAAGGAACAAAATCCTTCGTTCAATACTTCCACCTAAAATATCCAGACTTGGATATTATTGTACCCAGACTTGGGATTTATTTGTCTGTGTCCACACAGCAAGGTGTCACACCAGATTACAACAGTAATCTTCTAGAAAGAAATACAATCGTGCACTACCCAGACGGTTATAACCGTCTGGACACGTGTCACCACCACAAGCAACCCTGAAATCACAATAAAGGCATGCAATTGGAGAGTAATCTCCACTTAATTACTTTCCACGTGGCAACCCCCCAGCCATTGATCAAACCACGATCCGTGTGCATTCACATCGGATCGAGGCAACTTAACAAAGGATCAAAGAACTTAACGGAAGAAAAGATAACCGCTACGGCGTTAGTATATTCCGTCATCTTTTCAATAACAGATTTTCCCTCCCAAACTCCCGGCTATAAATAAGAGAACTGTTCAGGTATAAACTCAGATCACACTCACTTCTCAAATACTTATCTTCTCCATTACCAATACTTATTCTCACGCCGGAGTCGGGTCAAGGAGAGAACCCTCTTCTCCCCTTGGCGAGGCTAACGGTGTTCTTTTTTGCAGAATCACCGGAGAAGAAATCCCGTTGCAACTGAATCAGCCGAGAGAGAGCTAACCCTTTTATGCGGATTCAAACCCCCTAACTATCTCGGTTCCGACCATTTAGTTAGTGTTTCTTCATTGGCGCCCACCGTTTTCTCAGTTTTTCTAGTTTCTACCTCGTTTCGATTCAATTCATTCTGTTTTCTGTTTTTTACACATGGCATAAAATTCGTCATCTCACCGACAACCCGGTCCTCGACCAAACGTCGGAAACAATTTACCAGTGGAAGGGATCGTAGAAGAGGCCTCGGACGATAATGAGGTTCAATCCAATCGAGCAAATGATCCTGTTACTCCAGGAATGTTACCAGCAAACCCTGCACAATCAATCTTACCACCAGGAGAAACTCCGATATCATGGTATGTCCGGTCCCAAGGGGCATTAAACGCAGTATACACACAATTGTGTGCTCAAACTGCTCCTGTGACTCAATCCCGAAGGCCGGGATCAAGAGCTCATGCCTCTCAGCGAGAAGAATCAACTTATGATAATACAGGCAGTTATCAGAGACAACACCATGGTGAACCACACCCTCGTCGAAGACAATTGGTTCATGATAGGTTGGGTTCCCAACGGGACGCTCACACTGATGAATCCGATCGAACATATCGTTTGAGTGAAAACACCAGCGTATTCAACCGACTGCAGCCAAACTATAATAAATGCAGGCCTCGGGCGATCTATAATCCTGAAGCAGAGCATAACTATGACTTAGTCTATCGCCCTGATGAAGCGGCAGAAAACTCGAAGTTCATACTAGAGATAGCTCTGGCTCCATTGGAGAGGGCCAAATTACCATCTAACGTTGGAAAATTCAACGGGTTAACTGACCCCGATGATCATCTAAGAGTATTCACCAGCGCAGGGTTGGTTGGCGGTTGGACTCTTCCGCTATGGTGTCATTTGTTTGTGCAAACACTAACCGGCCCAGCGCGAATCTGGTTTGATAACCTACCAACAGGACAGATCGAGTCGTGGAAGGATCTGCGGAGAAAGTTTTTAACACACTTCAGCCAACAAAGGCGGTCAAAACGTGATACATCCGACGTCATGAACATCTGGCGCCGCGATGATGAGAATCTGGAAGATTTTATTACCAGATACAATAAAGAAGTGTTAGAGATTGGAGGTGTTAACGAACAGCTAATCCGTGCTCAGTTTAAGTACGCGGTTAGATGTGACGACATGGTCAAGGTATTATCGGGAACAGAGGGCCTCCCCACGAGTTGGGAAAAGATAATGGCGGCGGCCAAGGTTTATGCGCAGACCGAGAAAAACCTTACAACAAACAGGCCACCACCACCACACAACAGGCCCGCGGATTTAAGCGCAACTGGTGAAAGAAGGTACAAGAAATCATGGCGCGAGGCATCAGGAAGTCGTTCCTCTGAAGATGCCCGCACGACAATCAACAAGCTCTCTGCGCAAAAAGAGAATAAGCACGAAAATAGGGAGAGGCAGTGGACTCCCCTAACAAAAACCCCGGCAGAGGTTTTAAGTACCGAGGACCACCAATTCAAACCTCCGATTCCGATGAAGAGTAAACGTGGTCAAGACCTGACGCAATACTACGAGTATCATAAGGACAACGGTCACACCACGAATAACTGCATATCTCTGCGCACGGAAATAGAGAAGGCTCTCAAAAATGGAGAGCTTACGCATTTGCTCCAGAATATGCGCAAGGAGATTAAACAGATTACCCGGGGAGAAGAAAGCTCAAGCAAACGGGCTAAAACTTAAAGAACTCTATAAGTTTTCCGCAGAAGAAACATGACTTATCAAAAGCGGCGGAACTATCAGGGAGTAAGTTAAGTTCCATTTAATTATCCAAAAAGCTTTGTAATGCCTCTGAGCACTATCCATGAATAAAATTACAAAGTTTCTATTATTTTTTGTGTTTACAAAGTGCATGCAATTTCTTTTTAGTAAGTGCAAAAACATTATGGTAGTATAACAAAGCTACATGCGCGGTCAGTGATCACGTCACAAACGGCCATAAACTCACACATAAGCTTCATACCAACTTTATTCGCCTTACTCAAAACAAAAGTAATTGTACTCATGCAAGATATTGTAAAGACATTTAACAAGGCAAATAGAAACATACTATTCTGGCGTACAAATACGTCCTAAAGAGTTTAAACACAGCAGTGTTTAAAAATCCTTGCGCAACAGCGCATCATCAGAACAAGGATCAACATCCTACATAAAAAAAAATTGTTCAATACAATTTCATCCTACTCTAAATCTTCTCCCCCATCCGGAAAGATTTCTTTAAGTTGCGCAATATGATCGTCCGATTGCAGCGCCACATTTATCAACTCCATTACTAGAAGTTGCAAGTTATTAAACTCTGTCTTCATAGCAGCAAGCGCGCTGGAAGTATTAACGCCAAAGGTAGCAGACTTGCTATCATCCCAGTTAACTTTCAAAGCGCTATTCACATGTTGGGAACATTCCGCATAACCTTGCGCGTAACCATCTCGTCGCGCAGCAACCATCAAATTTGCAACAGTTTTATCCAGTTCTTCAGAATTTAATACAGATTCAGCAACCTATGAAAACAAGTAAAGATAAGCATCACAAATACGAAAAGCACATACATGGACAAAAAAGAAGAAAAGAGCTTACACAGGCAATCCCGCGATCTTTCAACCAGGCCATATCATTCTTCAAAGGGTCGAGCTCGCTTTCCGCTGAAACCCGCGCCATTTCTGAATTCTCCAGTTTCTCTTCAACTTCAGTCAAACGGCGGGAGGTTTCAGTATTCTCAGAACGCGCAAGTTCCAGATCCTTCTTCAATTGTTCCTAGTCAGAAACCAAAGCGGTAAGTTCCTCTAATTCTTTATCTCTAACGGCAAGAGTGGCTAAAGCCTGTACCTCCCGTTGCTCACTTCGTTCCCTATGAGAACACGCTTCCTTCAACATAGCTTCCATGTCAGCCTTTTCTTTCTTCAATCTTTCTACCTCCGCATCTTGATTCTTCAGATTTTCAACCTCAGCCTTGAGGTTATTTATGATATTACGAAGGTTTGCCTTCTCGGCATTATCTTTCTCACAAATTCTCCTCCAATTTTTGCGCTCCTCAGATAAAAGCGCAGCTTCAGCTTCAGCCTTTCTTTTCCAACCAGACGCTGACCATTCCTCAATCTTGCGCTCAGCTTCAAACTTAGCTTGTTCAGCTTCTAATTTAGCCTTCAGCTGAGCCACATGTTTTTCATCTTTAGCAAACTTCCTTTGTGATGCTACAAAAGATGTTCGCTCTTTATGCATGCTATACCACTCACGCACTATACGGTGAGTAGTAGAAACATGAGAAGCAGTTTCTGCAAGATAAGACTGATAGGTCTGTTCATAAGGCTGATTCTCCTGAAATTTAATCTCGCCAGGCGGAAGGATCCCCTGCAACCAATCTTGGCATACACGCCAATCCGAGAAGGTATCTCCTTTCTTTACATTCCAAACAGGAACATGAGGATCAGCAGCATCTTTCTCCGCATACATCCGGTAATAATACTCTCCCAAGGTTTCTTCTGGACGAATCGGAGATTGCTTCCCAACACCAGCAGATGAACCTGCCTCCTCAGTGGCGGCCTTCTCAGTATGCTCAGGTATAGTTTCAGAAGGTATGGGGGGAGAAGATTGAATTTTCTCAGCAGTTTCCTTTTCCGGTGTCGGTGGATTATCATCATTTACCACACCCGGCTCAACAATCTGTTCAGTCTTTGTATTAGCACCAACAGGCTCCTCAGCCTCAATAGTTTTCTCAACACCTTCCCCAGCTATCTCTGAAGACTCTAGCGGGTTTGTAACGGTAGCGCGCGGCGGGGAAGGGGGAAGTTCTTTATCAACCACAATTGGTACGTCTACAGGAACAGGAGAAACAGGAATTTCTGGACAAACAAAAGTCTATAAAAATCCTATCCATTCAAAGAAAACAAAGAAAAGCAATATTTACCAGGAATAGATTCTGAAACAAAAGCATCTAGGTTTCCTTTTCTGGTAATTTTCTTCCTCTGCACTTTCTTGGGAGGTTGACCCTCCGCATCAGCATCAGCTTGTTTTCTCTTACCAGCTTTCCTATGAACCAAATGTTCGGGACTGGAATCCAGATCAATAGGCTCATTCGGGTTAGAAGGAGGAATAGCAGCAGAGTCCTTTGGTTCAGGCTTTGGTTCCCGCATAGTCACTACAGGAATAAGACCCTCCAAAGAGTCAGAAACCACCACATAATCACACCTGGAGTCAGAAGTACGGCGCGTACCTTTCTTCTCCCCAACATTTTTCGCTTTCAAAGGATGAGTCTTAACAGTTTCACTTCTCTTCGGCGCGGAAGTGGACGTAGTTGCGCGTTTTTTCTTCTCAGGGCCCACGCCCAAATTTAACAATTCACCTACAAAAGCGCAAGACAAAAGATTACTCAAAGCAAAAACAGAAAGGGAAAACAGATGTAAACTCACCAGCACCAGCTGCCGATTGAACAGATAGGTCCGCATCCCGCGGAAGAACAAAATTTTTCACAATACGATGATACCAGAGTTCCTCTTCAGGCTTCTTCTTGATAGTTCCCATTCTTCCGCCTTCCCTCTTGAAGGCAACAACGTATAAAGAAACAACTACATTCGAAGAGAGAGCAGGTCAAAAAAAAAAAAAAAAAAAAAAAAAAAGAAGAAAGAGAGAGAGAAGAACAGTGAAAAAAGCCCCAAACTTACTATGACCATCCTCGGTGTATACGGGCTTATCATCACGTTCCATCTTCCAGTTCAAACTCATGTCGGCTCCAACAAGGGCTTTTTCCGGCAAAGCAATATTGGGCACATCCTTCAAATCCTGGTACCAATTTTCATCAACCGGAGTCTGAAGGGTTTCGATCGGAATATCTTCTTTCCCTCTAAGAACCATCTTCACAGGAATTACTCCAGCTTTGATGAAAAAGAATTTTTGCTTCCAATCATGAAAAGATTTTGGGGGCTGATGTAAAATCTTCTTTGCAGAAGCCCTCTGAACAAATGAATAAAACCCCTGGATACAGTGCATTTGGTAAAAAACCCTAAATCGGGGAACGGTTGGCTCCACATGCATAGTCCGACATACAAATTCAAAATGTCGAACCCTAACCATACCAATAGGGTGGAGTTGGGAGATGTGTAGATTATAGAACCCAAGAATTTCAAGAAAAAATCTGGTGACAGGCAAGCGAAAGTTACCGTCACAGAAGAAATCCCAAAAGAGGGTAATATACCCGGCCGGAGCATTTGCTGCCGTTTGTCCTTCTCCAGGATATAAAGCACCCCAGTTCTCCGGAAACTTAAGATTCTGAATCAAACCTTCAAAAGACGCCCTGGGCCACTTCAATGGTGGAAGTTCAGTCGTCATATCTTCAACAGCTTCCTCTTGACGTTCTCCGGTTGACATAAGCGAGAGAATGATGGAAAGATTTCACAAGAACAAGCAATAAGGAAAATTTTTCAAACAAAACAATGATTACACACAAGAAGTTATCCAAACGATTATATACCCATCGCAATAAATAGCATCGGTAACCGTCACAGCAATGTTCCGGGTATCACGTTTCCCCAAGCAACAGAAAAAGCAGATGTCAGAACATACACGCGCTTACACGCGCGCGTGTAAGACACGGACAGTAAAAAACAACTGACAATGACAGGTTGTCAAAATCAATTTACTGTGAAAGCTTCAAGTCAAAGATTTTCCATAAAAAAAAAAAAAAATCTTTACAAATTCAAATCTTCTCATAGAAGCTTTCTTACCTTTTCGCGCCCAAAAAAAACCCTTTCCCTCTCACAAGTCCAGTGCTCCACTTACTTGCATAAGTACAACACTAGACTGGGGGGACTTGAAGGGGTAAGGTCCCAAAAACCTCATAAAAAAGGATTTGAGACCATACCACAAACCAATCTTTTTAGCCTTCCGACCTCGCGCGGCCGCGCATTGGTCTTACAAAGAAGGAGAAG
Organism: Helianthus tuberosus; assembly: GCA_030545235.1. Lineage (NCBI taxonomy): Eukaryota > Viridiplantae > Streptophyta > Magnoliopsida > Asterales > Asteraceae > Helianthus > Helianthus tuberosus. The sequence goes on from JARYGA010038038.1 coordinate 10,389, forward strand.
TCAGCAATCAGTAATTTAGAGTCGCGCGCCCAAAGGAAAACATAAATCCTTGCGCCTTCTCCCATTTAACAAAGGAACAAAATCCTTCGTTCAATACTTCCACCTAAAATATCCAGACTTGGATATTATTGTACCCAGACTTGGGATTTATTTGTCTGTGTCCACACAGCAAGGTGTCACACCAAATTACAACAGTAATCTTCTAGAAAGAAATACAATCGTGCACTACCCAGACGGTTATAACGGTCTGGACACGTGTCACCACCACAAGCAACCCTGAAATCACAATAAAGGCATGCAATTGGAGAGTAATCTCCACTTAATTACTTTCCACGTGGCAACCCCCCAGCCATTGATCAAACCACGATCCGTGTGCATTCACATCGGATCGAGGCAACTTAACAAAGGATCAAAGAACTTAACGGAAGAAAAGATAACCGCTACGACGTTAGTATATTCCGTCATCTTTTCAATAACAGATTTTCCCTCCCAAACTCCCGGCTATAAATAAGAGAACTGTTCAGGTATAAACTCATATCACACTCACTTCTCAAATACTTATCTTCTCCATTACCAATACTTATTCTCACGCCGGAGTCGGGTCAAGGAGAGAACCCTCTTCTCCCCTTGGTGAGGCTAACGGTGTTCTTTTTTGAAGAATCACCGGAGAAGAAATCCCGTTGCAACTGAATCAGCCGAGAGAGAGCTAACCCTTTTATGCGGATTCAAACCCCCTAACTATCTCGGTTCCGACCATTTAGTTAGTGTTTCTTCAAGTACCAATTTGTAATAGACGCATATATATATATATACTAGTCCTCTACCCGCGCGATGCGGCGGGGTGGCGATTTACAATAGGATACTCGTTTACCGTTAGTTTATCAGTCGTCTCCCGAACACAACCCGGTTATTGCCAATACATGAAAAAAAACATACCTGGTCATACCCGTACCTGGGTTCATACCTGAATGCCTAAAAAACACGGTATTGTGCACCTCTAATTCAGTCGGTTTTGACCATTTAATGGTTTGGTCAAAGTTCAGTTTTGAAGGTATAAAGCTTGAAACCAGTTGTTTAACTATACATTTACTTATATGTAATATATTAACAAACTGCATTCATCATTTTAAAATTTTAATACAAACGACTTCAAGAAAAAAAAAAACGACTCAAAACCAAACCATTTTAACCTGTTCAACCAAGCTAATCACCTACATCGGTTTAATTTGTAGTTTTCCATAACTCGTCTGACCTGCCCATTTTCCACCTCTAAAAAATAAAATTCACAATACATGAATATCCGTATAGATCCCAAAAAAACATCTAAAAAAGAAATCTAATAAGCATCTTAAAATGTCACCATAACCAAACCATCATTTCATCCCTCAGATCAAACAGTTTCAAGATTCTTATATAGAACAGAAACAACTCATAACCTTAAACAACAGACTTAGAAGAAACAGATTCGAAACACCCAGATCATATGATCTTACAATGCTTTTGTATAGAACCGGATCCCAACCGCAACACCTAAAGTCACCAGTGGAACCAAGAATTGCAGGATCTTGATGATGAACTCTGGAGTTTTGTCTTGGTTGTAATGAGCCTGGTTTGGAGCCTTGTACTTGACCTTTGACTTTGAGGGAATTTTTGATGCGTCGATATCCCCAGCCTAAAATTCATCCATCATAGATTTAGCGGTTGTGCTATGGCCCACATCTTCAAAATCATTGGTTGCATCCTTTCCTGCAAATGTTCATAATAAGTACACATTCTTTTAATAAAAACAAAATCCACCGTTGATTTAGCAGTCGAGTTTTTATACACTTTGTTTTGACTTGTTATATGTTTCTAACTCATTTTTGTACTCAAATTTGATAAAGTTCAACTCAATAAATCTTTAGCCAAGCTTGAGCTCGAATTACTCAATAAAACCTCCAACTTAACATCTAACGGTTGATTTACGCCTCATACAGTCCTAAACAATTAAACAAACAACCAGGTACCCATTAGAAAGGCTGCTTCCAAAGAGATCCCCAAATCAAGCCTTATACAGTCATACGCTAGTATAAATTTTTTTATTCAAATTACAAACTTTGTTTTGAAAAGGCAAGCCTAAGGCGCGAGAGGCACCGCATCAGGGGCAAAAACACGCCCCATGTAACTCTTGGTTAAAGTGGTCAAAATTAGGGTTTGTATGAGGGTCACATGTAAAAATAACTAAAGGGATGAAGAAATGATGAAAGATTTACTTGATAAATAGCTTATGCTTGTAAATAAAGCTTATTTAGTTCTACATAGATGTGTGCCTCACATACGTGATGCACATGCCTCGTCTTTTGGGACCAAAACGCCATCACCACCGGGATGATCCTCCAAGAACTTTGTCACATCATAGACCTGCACCAACACAACATTATAAATAAGAAAAACCAGCCAAAAAACAAACAAAACTAAACATAAAAACTGAAATCCTTACTAAGTCACACCATATTAGGTCTTTTGACCAAGAAAGACGCAGGGTTCCACAACTCAAAAGGAAATCTCCAAAGTCAAATCAGATCTCATATTATAACAACAAAAACACGATGAAAGCGTCCACAAACTAACATCAGTCAGTTAAAACAAAGCGAGCCAAACTCGAGCTTAGGAGACCTCGGGCTCGGCTAAGCTCGTTTACAGTTGATAAAAGGCTAACCTTCACCCGGTCAGCATCAGATAAAGGTCTTGTTGTGTCATTCCTATTCAGAAGTTGTTTGACAAAGTCTATCACAGGCACTGCCTCAACGAATGCAGTTGCAGCCATATCTGCAATTCAACATATCATACAATTACATCAGTTATACAAATTTCAACAAAACCTTAAAGAAGCTAAAATACGGAGAAATAAACTAACCGATATTTAAAGACAGTCCCATCTGTGTGGGCCGCATGCTCTGATAGAACCCACGCCAACTCTCCAACCCGTCACCCAGTGATTGTGGACGACCCAAATAAGAAGAAAAAAACGATCATTCCACAGAAGAATACCTACATAAGATTCAACCAATAATTAATTAATGTCATTACATTTGTTTAAACAATATCCATTATTCATATAAGTGAAAAAAACACACCGTTTAGTAGGCAACTGCTGCAAAACAATATCCATTATCCAAAACGCTTCTTGAGGTGCATCTGTTACCCTCCCCGCTAAAAACATTTCCAGGTGCCGCAAATCGGCAGGTGCCGCCAGTTTGATCACACCTGTAAAATTTCGTGCTTTACTGCATAAAGAATGAAATGCAAAGATCTTCAAAAACATGTTCAAGTTCAAATTCATATATTTAAGTGAATAAAATGACGTAAATAAGCTTACCAGAATATACACTCCTTCCTTCATCAGCGTCCTATAGTTTGTCATTAACTACTTCAATATATCGACATTATAATTAAAATGAACAAATTCTCAACAGTCTTATAAACTATTTCAATACATACCTTTCAATATCCTCAAGTATCTTGGTAGCGTTTGCTTTTGAATTGTGACCACACTGTAATAAAGTTGAACATTAGAAACTGATTGAAGTGAGATGCGAGTATATATAAAAGGCGCATCATAACATTTTAACCATCTTCAAACCACCCAATCACTCGAAATATAGGAGTTTGAAAATACATCTCTTTGATGATTGCTTGAAGTAGAATAATAAGTAGCCATCTTAATTTCTTAAAAGAAGTAACAATCAAATGGTTTTAGAAAGGCCGGATAGTGATCTTCTTAAAAGCAGATTTGATACTAAAAGAACAAAGTTTGTAACTTAGGCTTTAACTATTCTAAACAGCACAACCGGAAACACATGGCATGATTAATGATCAGTTATGTATATCTTGTCAGCAAATGGAAATACACAAACTACCTATGATTTGTTACTTTCCATAAACAAAAAGCTTGAAAATTACAAAATTGGCATTTCATCGAACACTTACTGTGCATGAAAAACCAGATGAGCTGAGAGCTTAAGTCCACTGTGTGTATGCGAGAGATTGTGTCCAGCCACTTCAAAGTTCTAATCTATGGCTCCAAACCTTATATTAACAAGATTCCATAAAATTAAGTACGGTAAAAAAATTGTAATATTTGTACCTTACGTTAGTCCATATGTACCCGTTAGAAACTGATCTGGGTCCTGTAGGCTACTGACTGACCCAATTAAAACCATTCAAACAAGCATCATAATGGGGATTTCAACCTTCAAACAAGTTAAAAAAAGTTCATAAATAGAAGCTGTGATCATATCCAATTTTGTTGGATGCAATATCGGCATCTATTAAATTACTTATCTAACTAAAAAAATGGGCGAAATTTAGAGAGAAAATTGGTAAATCGGAACCCTGCAAAGCAACTCCAAATCACCTGAAATAGATGAAGATGAAGTGGTCATCATACCTTCAAGTTTTGAGCGGTATCCAATCATAGTTCTCTTTTTCCCTCTCCCTCTCCCTCTATCTCTCTCTCTCTCTCTTGAATGGGATTTCAAAAATTGGTGGTCTAGATTTGAGCAGGATTTTGAAAATAACCCTACGGATCTAGCAGAGTGGATGGAGATCCAATCGCCCTTCTTCACACGGATTGCCAAGAAAACACTTACTTCTTTGGAGGTTCAAATTTCAGAACATCTTTTTCTTCATTGATGCAGAATGCTACCTTGGAGTGCAAAGGCTTCCAGTATAAAGGATAAGCGGGAAGGATAATGAGAATTTGGGGATGAGAAGCGCTGATTTGAATTTTGAAAATGCTTTAGGGTTTTCAAATGAAAAAACTGAATGATGTATGGGGAAGTGGGGATGAGCGGGAAGTGAAAAAATTGGAACAATATTTGGCCGCCCAAAATTGGTGAGCTGGTACTCCCTTTTGAAGGCGTGTTAAAAGAAGTTTTCAACACATCCATGCTTAAATGCTTGTACAATGGGCTTCAAATGGTTGTACAATGGCAACTGACCATTCTTGCCCTTCCTATATGCTTATTAAAGTAGTGTGTGTGTGTATATATATATATATATATATATATAAAATAGAGTAAAGGTCGCAATGTTCGACGATTTTGATCAATATGCTTGTTGTGTGGTTATTTGCATTAGATATTGTTTTGTGATATTAACACGTGGTAAATGTTTACAATCCAAATGGACAACGAAGTGAATCAACAAAACCCGAATAACGATAATAACGGAAATCAAGTAGACAATAGTGCCATACAACACATAGTGGCACAAGGGATTATAGACGCAATGCCATATATTATCAAAACGGTTAAGGAAGCGGAAAATAATAAAAGTAACAGTGGAAGTAAACGACCACCTACCGAACCTGATCACAGCGTAAAAAATAGACCCTTACTTCAATTGCCAATTCCAAAAAGAAGAAGAACCATGTCTTATGGTTGTTCTTACAAAGAATTCTGGTCCTGCAAACCAATAGAATTATCTGGAAATGAGGGAGCCATTGCAGCCCTACGCTGGATAGAAAAGACTAAGGCAGTCTTAAAGATAAGCAAGTGCGCAGAAGAAGATAGAATCATGTTTGCTTCCAACCTAATTAAGAACTCAGCTTTAGAATGGTGGACCACTATCCTCCAGTCTAGGGGTAGTGATAGAATCTATAATATGGAATGGAATGAGTTTAAGAATATGGTTGAAAGGAAATTCTGTCCTCCCAATGTAAAGGAACAGATAGCCAATAAATTCTTAAACCTTAGAATGACTAGAGTAGACAACAAGGGTTACACTACTACATTCTTTGAATATGTTAGAATAGTGCCAACCCTAGCATCACCAGAACCAGTATTAATCTCCCCTTACATCTGGGGATTAATCAGTGAAATTAGACATGTAGTCAAGGCAGCTAGACCACAAACCATAGAAGAAGCTGTAGAACTAGCAAATACCTTGACTGATGAACTGGTACGTACACAAGAAGAAAACCAAAGGAAGAACCTAGCTCAAAGGCTTACCTAAGAATTTCACTATGGAAATTCCAATCGTGGGAAAAATGTAGGTTCTACTTCTGCACCTTACTGCAAGTATTGCAAAAGGAAGCATTCTGGAAAATGCTCTATATACTGTAATTTCTGCAAAATATCTAGACACAAGGAAGAAGACTGCAGAAAGAAACCTAACAATAGGATATGCCACAATTGTGGAGAGCAAGGTCATATCAAGCCGAACTATCCGAAACTAGCTCCATCCGTGAACAACAAAACTACTAAGAATGCTAGAGCCTTTGTTCTGACTTCAGACGAAGCCAAAATGATTCCGGATGTGATTGCCAGTACGTTTTTAGTTAATGATGTTTTTGCTAAACTATTATTTGACTCTGGTTTGAACCAAAGTTTTATTAATACTTCATTTTGAAAACTTCTCAATCAACCATTAACTAAACTTCAGCAAGAATGTCTAGTAGAGACAGCAAATGGGGAAACCATTAAGATTACCGAAATCTTGCAGGGAGCAAGAATAGAATTTTTAAATCAAAAGTTTATTGCAAATCTTTACCCAATGAATCTAGCAGGATTTGATATTGTATTAGGAATGGATTGGCTAATAGCCAATAAAGCCAGTATTCTATGTGATCAAAAGTCAATACAAGTAAATTCACCAAAAGGTGAAAAGATCACAATTAAAGGAGATAAGCCATCTAGATCCACAAAATTCATCTGTGTGATGAAAACAGCAAGTTGTGCAAGAAAAGGATCACTAGTGTATATGATTTCTATAATCATTAACACTAAAGGAAAGGAATTGAAAGATATTCCTGTAGTGTCTCAATTTTCAGACGTGTTTCCAGAAGAACTACCCGGATTACTGCCAGATAGAGAAGTCGAATTCAGAATTCATTTGTTACCAGGAACAACACGATTGCCAAAGCACCTTACCGTTTGGCGCCTCCAGAAATGCAAGAGTTAAAGAAACAGTTAGATGAACTGTTGGAAAAAGGATCCATTCAGCCAAGCTCATCGCCATAGGGAGCATCGATTTTATTTGTCAAAAAGAAAGACGGGTCAATGCGAATGTGCATTGATTACCGTGAATTGAATAAAGTCACGATTAAAAACCGGTACCCATTACTGAGAATCGATGATTTGTTTGATCAATTGCAAGGAGCTTGATTCTTTTCTAAGATCGATTTACGCTCAGGATATCATCAATTAAAAGTACAGGAAGAGGACATTCCTAAAATCGCTTTTAGAACAAGGTATGACCATTATGAATTTACTGTCATGCCATTTGGTTTAACCAATGTCCCAGCCGCATTTATGGACATGATGAACCGAATATGTAAACCATATTTGGATAAATTGATGTGGGGTAAAATACACATATTTGTCCCGTGTAAAATGTATAATTATTGTATAGTTTTATTTGTTTTATTTAGTTTTTAGTGCTTTATTATATTATTTTGTGTTTTGCCAGGTCCTGGTGCAAATTGAGCGAAAATGAGTTTTAAAGAAATAACCAGCTAGTTGAGTAGAGTAGACCGCCAGTGACCGAATTAAAATTGCCGCTATTTCTCTTAAGTGGACCGAGCCCGCCATCTCTATGTTATCTAAAAAGTCTGCTATCTATATATTATTATTAGGATTGTTGGAGTTGGAAAAAAAAAGATGGGACTGTGAAAGGAATTGGGCCGCCAAACGTTATTTTTGAGAAATATTGGCATGGAATTTTGTGGGCGATGAAAAGGAATTAAGTCCAGCATGCAATTACGTGAAATACATGGAGTGGGCCTTGGAATATTTTAAGTTTACATTGTATGCTTTTTAATAAAACCCAAAAGTCCTCCACAAATATATATATGTATTAGGTTACTGCCAGCGTAATACGCGGGTTCAATCAAAACCATATTATTTTGATTCAAATTTAGTACTATGTAAAAAGACGCACATTGGAAAAAAAAACAAAATTATTCAAATCCCAGTGGGGCGCCATCACAAGGCAAAATAGGGCATAGCGCTGCCAACACCACTACGGCGGGCGCTATGGGTAATTTTTTCCCTCCCGCGATGCATTTCACGGCGTGATCAATCATTCCCCACTCACACACATATACATACATATACATATATATAAAGCCCATAAATATATAACCTCACTACACACTCAAGTTATATAAAGCCCCTCTCTTACACAATTTGCCACTTGTCACATAACGCCCCACAAGCGGCTTTATGACTACACATGGCCTAAGCAATCAGGTCAAAAGTACAGATGTTTGTATTCATTCTCAAACTAATGTAGCTCAGTTCGTCATCAAGGTATACTTACATCATTATCTTCTTCATGAGACCCCATGTTTTACCACATCTTTTCGACACAAACCCATCATCAGACACTTTTATATCACATCGTTAACAAAAGTGATGAACGCCCATCAGCAACCCTAACAAACTCATAAATATGATTCTTGGGTGGTGCGACCACTGTAACATCAACATTAGACGTTCCAACTTCAGGTAAGGAATGCACACCTTCAACATCAGCCTATAAATAGATGGAATATGTAAAAACATTTTGAACACTTGAATAAATGTAATTACAATATTCATCATCAAAGAACCATCTATGAACATATATAATATACAATTAAAATATTCATCATGAAAGAACCAATGAATCTCAATAAAACGACACCAATGTACACAAGCATCATATGTATATCTTGCACATAGCTACTCTTTATTTCCATTTACTATTTAGATTTAGTAATAATATCACAATATTGAAGGGATTAATATGATAAGTTGCCATTTGCATATATAATCATTCACTTGTAGCTACTAAACCAATGAATGATGAACTTCTTTTCATTTCTGGAACTCAAACTTATGTGCACAATTTTCTTTTATTATGTCAAAGAAAAAACCCTATTCCTTATTCTCCAATGTGGATATAGGTATTAACTTTCCATCTGCCTTTTTTAGAATCACGAAAGCAACAAATAGTCTTGTGTATTATACATTTTAGAAGAACAAAGTCTTCTACCTTCATCTTCCAAATTTTTACACTTTACACCCCCTAGCACGGTTTTTGACCCATTAATACTTTCTTGTTAATAGTTATGTTTTAATACACTTAACGTGTAAAATGACTACAAAACTAATATGTTACAGCAATAATCTAAATTTTTGAATAATAGGAGGTTGTATTTTATGCATCAAAAATAAATTTTGGGCAACTTTCAACTTGTTTACCATTATATCTTTAGCTGTATTTCTTGACTTGACCTGTTTAAGTTAAAACACAACCTAAATTGACCCAATGACACACACACACACACTATGTGTGTGTGTGTATATATATATATAGAGAGAGAGGGAACCTTGGAGACTGGTGTTAGGTGCACATCTGGTTCCATGTCAGTGGCAGAACAATTTGCAAGAATCATTCCATTTTGGGGGCAATATGTGTCCAATTGTTCGATAGGCAAAGCCCCACCAGACACTGCTCGTGCAAGAGACTCCGCCCTCTCTGTCCGCGAAAACTTATTATAAGGGCCAAAAGTAATAAAAATTAAAAAAACAGTCAAGCGTATTAAGTCAAATGATCTACCAAAATTGCGGTTAAAAATCACGATACGCGCTCCTTTGCTTTTGGCTCCGAAAGCTAGTGCTCTCCCCGCACCTCCTGCTCCAACCAATACAAATAATCTTCCACTAATTGGGGATGATCCATTTTGTACATCCCCCTTTGAACTCCGCCTCTCTGTTCACCAGTAAAATGCATCTTTTTAACTATAAAATTGACCAAAGACATTTTGGTTATCATGAGAAATCGTTTACTTTAATATATAAGAACAATATATGAAATCTAGAGAGCTTCTTAAGTCGAAATTTAAATTATGTAATTGCGTATGGTACCTTGCAGTGCATCTTCTATAGCAGTGATGAAGGCATCGCAATCTGTGTTGTAACCAACCAGCTTCCCGTCAATGGGCCGCCTAACAATGGTGTTCACAGCTCCTATTGACTGATAACATGTGAAGAATGTGTAAAATCAGTTGATGTGCACCAAAGGTTTAGTCTTTTCGTATTTAACTGCAGTCTTAAATGAGTAAAGTATAGATGAAACTGAACAGAGTTTTGACACCAAAATGGAAGTAAAAAATCGTTTCATCTCTTGGAGCATGCAAGTTGAGAGTTGAGTAGTTTATAGATGTGAATATATCTTAGCAAGGGGATCAACTTCATCGCAACATGCTACCGCCGCTTCCTTATGTGGCAGTCCAATACTATGGGTTCCATCAAAGAAAATACATGCATGCATTAAAAACAGCTAGTCAATACACAGTGTTATATTTTAGAAACAACCTAGTTAAATTATCAACATCTTCAACTACATATATCATGGTAGCAATGTAGCAATTCCCATTAGTAAAGAAACAACATAATACGATTATACAAAGATTCTTTTAAATGAGAATAGCTCAGTATCTAAAAATAATTAATCTTAGATAAATAAGTACAACATTGTCCAACAAATCATAATCAAAGAGAAGAAATAAGCACTATTTGATTAGATGAAGTACCTGAAACCAGCAAAAACTGAACATGAATACACTCTGAAGTACCTAATAATTGGCTTATAAGCCCTCTATCTCCAACTGCTCTTACAATCACAGGGACCTGCAAATTCAACACATCACACACATCAGCATTACTCACCATAAAAGCTTAAGTTATTCGTTATATGAGAAGAGGCTTTGACTACAAACGGCTTTTCTTATGACAAGCAGCTGCTTATGATGACATTTAAACCATCGAATCTTAATCAAGATGAAAATCAGTACACATCAATATATCAATAATGTTTAAGGGGGATGTTTGGCTGTGTGTTTTGAAACTGATAGTTGCAACTTGAAGAATCGTAATTGGATAACCATATAAACAGTTGATTAAAGCTATGGATAGGTAGATGAAATTTCCATTTTTGTCAGTTACTCAATTATAAGTTATCTCGATATGATTTATAAAGGCACAGGAGCAACAAAAAAACAGGAACAAAAATAAAACAATAGTAACCAGTTTGAACCAGACACCGGGTTTGAGACTTTTATTAAAAAACTCATAAAATTCGACCGTAAATAAACCTTTACATGCACCCTCTATTTCTACTAATCAAATACTAACCATACCATGGAGAACAAATAAACTCTAGGATAAATTACACTTTTCGTCCTTTATGTTTGTATTAGCTTGCAATGGATGACCTTTAACTTCAATAATTACAATCACAATCCTTTATTTGGAAAACTCATTACACATTTCGTCCTTTAACACTAACCAGGTTAAAATTTTCATTTAAGTCTATTCATATAAGGGCAATTTAGTCTTTTTACATAATTCATGACATTTAATTATAAAAGATATTTTAAATGATTATCTATGTAAATAAATAGATAACCACTTTTAACCCTACCCCACCAAGCTACCCCACCAAGCTTCATCCTTCTCCCCTAAACTTCTCAGATCCACCATGAGCAACCATCACCACCGTCGCTTCATAAAAATACAATCATTTCCTCATCCAAGATCTACCAGACTTCAGCCATTCAAAAACGTGTTGGGCACCGGATACATAGAGCCCACCAAGTGTTTGTTTATTTGCCCCTTCTAATAAACAAAACTTTAATCTAAACTTTTAGTGGTTTCCAATCGGGATGATGTATAGTCTTGCTTTTTAATTTTGAATTGTTATCTGTTCAAATGTTCATTTCTAAACTATCAAGACTCGGAGCTCAGACGTTCAAGGGCTTATCAAAAGGTTTGTTCTTTGCTGTTTTTGTAACTCTATGAGTATTCATTTCTACTAAGTTTACTTGACAATCCTTGCCCATGTCTTTATAGCCTAGTGGCATCTTGGTGGTGGGATAAGGCTTTGGGACCAATAGGTCCTGGGTTCGATTCCCACAAGGGTGGTTTTCCCATATTTATTGGGTTTCCTCCTGAATTGGTGTGGCATTATGCCTAGTGGAGATGGATATGATCGGGTGGTTCCTCTGGTGGCACGATGATACTCCAGTGGTCCGTCAGTGATCCAAATTTGCCGTTCAAAAAAAAAAAAGTTTACTTGACAATCCAACCACAAATCCCTCCAATACCTCAGTTACATCTTGATTTATGTAATACTTCAGCAGATTTAATAGATGGAACCAAAATCCCTCCAATATCGGTGCTTGTGGCCAACAAAAAAAAACCATAGTGTGGCAGATTTTTTGGAGCCGTCCACAAGTTTGGATGAATCGACCACCCACAGGATTTGATGGAGGTGTAAACGGGTTGGCGACGGTGGCTGGGGCGAAGGATTTGACGGAGGTGTAAACGGGTTCGGGTTCGAGTTTTGGGGGTAAAGTGACTGAGATGTTGCGGAAGAAATATGAGGGTAGACGGAGGTGGGGGTGGGGGTGGGCATTGATGGTGGTGGGAGATTGCTTTGAGGTGCCGAGATAGTGTATTGTAGGTGGATGTGGGTGGGAAGGGGTGGTGGGTGTGTGAGTGGTTGATTTATAAATATAAAATATATTTTCTTTAGTTTTTCTTTTTTTAAATATATATTTTATTAAGTAAATAGGTAAAATTACAAAATTACCCTTAAGTGAATAGACTTAACAAAAGAATTTAACCAAGTTAGTGGTAAAGGACGAAAGGTGTAATGGGTTTTACAAATAAAGGATTGTGACTGTAATTATTTAAGTTAAAGGCTATCCATTGCAATTCAATACAAACATAAAGGACGAAAAGTGTAATTTACCCTAAACTCTAATTACTATGAAACCAAGTAAATAAACTCTTCTAATATGACAGCAACATGATCAATCGCATCACAGTTTTCTTTACTTGAATCTTCATGCTGGTCTACACTGATTAGAATTAAAGTACATCAAGGTGTCATTTTTTGCACAACTAAAAAACAAACAGGTGGAACCAAGGCTATTAAAATTTAAACCCAATACTAATTCCAGAATTACATCAACAAATTCCCGATTTAAACCACGATACTTTGATCTTCGTTTCAAACTAACCATAATTCTTCCTAAAATGCCAAAACAAATCATAGTTCATGACAAAATGAGCCATTTTTCACAGCGTGAATGTATAAATAAAAAAAAATCCATATTCCAAATGGTATTTAGGTCGAGCTAATAGATTAGAAATTATATGGCAACTTTCAACCGTTGCTTTATTAGTACCTTTGATGTTCTTGAGAACTTCCACTGCCAATCTATCACTAAGAGGGTAAAGAGTGTCGTTTAGATCTGTGTATGTATATAGCTGACATTAACAATCCCCAAACACACACACAAGAAAAAAAAATTATGTAATTATACCAAAAAGAAGACAATCGTATTTCTGCGTGTGAACATACTCCATCTTCGTTTATATAGTTGGGTAAACAAACAGTAGTCAGAAATAAGTCAGAACTCCAATTCAACATAAAACCCTAGATCCGAAGCCGATTGGAACAAAAATTATGAGAAGATGTACCTGATGGTCGAATCGAATGGAAGAACACATATGAAAGGAGGATTCCAAACATGTTGAATCTCTTCAATCTCTATGCGGCTAGAGTTTTTAGGGTTTGAAAAAGATTAAAGAAATTAAAGAATGGATTGATCAATGATGACTGAAAGCTTCGGCGATTAGGGTTTTGAATGAGGAAAGGAACGATGATTGAAAGATTGAGAGAGAGAGAGAGAGAGTATGTGAAACGCACATAAGAAGCCTCTCCAATACTCAAAGCAGAGCTATGCCACATGGATGGCTGATGTGGCTTAACCATGGGGTGACATGTGTCCCCCAATGGTTTCATTTATTATAGATATAGATGCGACCGGGCATACAGAAAACGAGGAGTTTGACGGCAGTAAGGGGTTCGACGAACAGTGAAAGAAAAGAAAAAGAATTATAATTCTTGCTGCGACATATAGAGAAGAAGGTGATTGGTTCGAGGGTTCAAATCGCGATCATGATTCTAGTCTGGGTTTGATATTTATTTGTAATCAATTTTGTTAAGACTTTGTGTTTTCAGATTTGATACTATGACTTATTTATTATTTGAGACTTGTTTCTTTCTCTTGACTATGATTCTAGGCTAGATTTTTCATGCTACCTAGGCCTAGATGAACTATGACTTAATATTTTGACTATTCGGTTTTGACTAATGATTAAATTGAGATGATTTACATATTCCTGTTTTGTGATTGTTTATGAATTTGTGTGCTTGTCTTGGTTGTGATTGATTGTTTAGTTAGGTGGTCTTCTTAGTCTGGTCTGGAACTATTTAGATCATTCTAGGTTCGTTAATCTATTAGGTTTTCGATCTAGAGCTTGAGATTAGAGATAACTTAACTTTAACTAAATTAATTAAAATTAATTAAGTATAGTGTGCATCCTTTTCTGGCAACTCTAGGGACGAGTCAGGATTGCTAGGTTATTAGCTAGGCGTTGTTTGGTAGTTTGGGTGATCGATAGCTCGGATCAGGCTACTTATTCGCGTTTAGGGTTTCCTAGGTTTTCAATTATTTAGCAGGTTTAGCTTCATGACCGGAGGGTTTTAGCACCATAGTTGTTTTTAATCTGATAGTCGTGGGATTCGGTATCGATAACTCGAGTCGTTTCCAATTTAGCACTTCATCACTCTGTTCCATCTTCTATTTTGGTCGATCATCCTTAGCGGGAGGTTTTCTGGGTAGATTCGGAGCTTTAGCCATTGGCCAGGACTAGAGGTCATGGGTTGGTCATAGGGACTCGAAGCCTGGGTAGTTCTTTCTCATCATTGTCTGCTTCCCGTCACTTCACCATATTTCTTCTTTGCCCTGTTATCTTGTTTACTCGTTTTAGTAGAATTAGAAAAATCCCAAAAATCAAAACAAATTAAACCAATTAAGTATTAGTTGAGTCAGAGTCTAGTTTAGCGTCGCTAGTGTCTCGTGGGTTCGATACTCGGACTTCATTAGGCTTTACTACGTACGATAGGTACACTTGCCTGTCAGTGGTCTAGCATTTAGAGAGTCTTAGTTTAAAAATTTAAAACTAGGGTGTCTAGATTCGGTTAGTTTTTATAGATCATATTCAACACATCATAAATTCATAATTGTCTTTATAGATGATATTCTCCTTTACTCTAAGAGTAAAGAAGAACACGCAACGCATCTACATGCACTCCTAAGTTTATTGAGAAAAGAAACACTTAATGCCAAGTTTTCAAAGTGTGAGTTTTGGTTAGAAGAAGTACAGTTTCTTGGGCATTTAGTCAATCATGAAGGAATTCATGTGGATCCCACAAAGATTGAGGCAATTACTAAATGGAAAACCCCTAAATCACCAATAGAGGTTAGAAGTTTTCTACGACTGGCCGGTTATTATAGACGGTTTATCAGAGATTTTTCTAAGATAGCCATTCCCTTATGATGTCTGTCGTTAGTGACATGCAAAAACCAAAATAAACTAGTAGCTAGAGTAAGTCGGATATCGAACCAGAGGAGGATTGTGGAAAGTGCATAACGTTAAGTATTTACTAACAACTATAAAAAAATAAATTGATGATTATAGAACTGATATGGAATTAAAAACACATGAAACAAGTTGCAATTAAGAAAAAGATTGAGTCGTAATAAACAATGATGAGAAAAGGTGAGCACTCCGAGATTCAGATTCTGTAATTACTAATAACCTAGTTCTGATTTTATTGGATGCTATTGATTGAATAGTAAATCTGTCACATCTACCAATTACCTATGCAGTTCAAAATCTTAATATTAATTGACCAGATAAATATTAAAACAAACATACATAGGAATCATTCAATCAACAAAAGCATAATTGGATTCAACACATAATTATAACTCTGACTATCACTCAGGATTAGTCTGTCACACAAATTATATAATCACGCAAATAGTCGACTGTCACCCGACTACAAATCCAAATCTCAATACAAAGCATAAACTAGAATTAAAAGCGTCTAACAAGAATCATTCACCCGAAGTGTCCACGAGAGATTTAGCCGCTCATGTCGGTTGGTTGATCTTCAAAGGCCGGATGTGTCTCTCCTCTCTGCCGTCCAGATCTGTCTATCGATGATGTTATCATGTTATCTTAATTAATTTACCTTCAAAAGTCACGTCCCTACTCCCTGAATCGGCCCAAAACGGGAAGTCAACACAAATCCAAGATGTCGGCCCACTAATGCCTTTCACATATCCACTGTGTGTGATTATTTTATTCTTGACTTCTTGTGCCTCACCAATGCTGCCGCCAATAGCCCCTAATGCACCCCCTCGATGTCTGTCGCCCATGTGTGGCCCATTCAATAACATCCACAAGGCTCCTTACCGTCAAAGCCCATGAAATTGATGGATAATTGTTATGTTGAAAATCACAATATTAAACTCCACTCCATAAGTCACGTGAATGACTGCTCCTTTTTAGAATCATGAATAATTGTTGTTGTTGACTTTTTTTCTTTTGATGACTCCTTAAAGTCCCATGTGCGTGTGTGTATATTTTCCTACCGTAGCCTACGGGTTAGAACCGTAGGTTACGGTCTATACATTCTGTGTAATCAGACATTTCTACCCGTAAGCTGTGCTTCCATTCCATAGCCTACGATATAACATGTTATGTATTTTGGCCAGCCACACTCCTCACACACCCTACTTTCATTTAATTATCAATCAGCCCATGGACTTCAATGTTTCATGTTTCTTGTTCCTTTGAGCTATCTTTTGACCCGAACAAGTCCCGAACGATGTGAAGTGTCTTGATAATCCTCCTTGCTTGTTTCATGACTGAGCGTTCTAAATGCACCGAATTAAGTGATTTACCTGTAGAACCACAAACACTCGTAGTTAACACATTCAAGGCACATAATCACTTAAAACATAATAAAACACGTATTCTACCACACTTTAAGGCACGGGTTTCATCCTCTCCATCACATCCCCACACTTAACATTGATTGTCCTCAAGCAACCATTACAAACATTACTCACCTTATTAACAAATCACCTTCAAGTCCTTTACCGAATTTGCAATTTAAGATCACAATTCATACCCGTCCCATAGACTGACACAATCGAGATTAACAATCTGACAAATATATAAACTTTAAGACTTGCCTAACTAAAACTAACATGCTTATGATACTACACACTTGCCACACGCCCCTCACAATAATCACTCCTCTCGGTTTTATCAAGACTAGCGTGTAATGTGCTAGTATACATCTCGCTCAAAACCAAATATGCTACTTTGCAGTCATAAGCTTGTATAGCAATCACACATCCACTGTATCAAATAACGTAATACATATCAAAAGGACTTTCGGGTTATGGGTTAAAGGTAAAGCTAGGAATATATTTTTGGGTTTTTTATGTTTATTGGCGAACACAAACGAACATACCAAACCATGATAACTTTTTCACAATAATACTAACACCTTTTTTTTTGGTTATCTTCGACCCATTTATTTAACACGAACATAATAATGATTTTTTTTTCTTTTTCTTTCTTTTCCTCTTCTTTTTTTTTTCTCTTTTTTTTTTCATTTTTTCTTTCATAAGATACTTCTAAACATACTTGTCATTCATAGTTGGTAATCAAACAGGTCAAACAAGGTGTAGCAAACGAAGGATAAAAGGCTCAACATGGTTGACTAAGGTGGGTGGATAAACAATCAACAAATAACACAATGGAAGGGATCCTAATGCCTTTATCATTTATGTGCATACGCTAAACCACAGTCTTGGCACGTATCAAACCACACAAGTTCTAAAACAAAGCAACATATGGCCTACACTCAACAAATGAACATTTATTGCAATTCAACTAACAATCTAGTAGGCTCAAATATCTCACCGAACAGAAGGAATAAGGGTTGCCGACATATAGCATGTGTAATTCCTAAAGCATGTTACCCCTAGTTAGGCATCTCTTCTCAATTTTTTTTAAAAACTTGTTAGAAATACTCTCATGAAACTTAAAGGGACAACCATGACTAGGGATCTAAGTTAGTTTAATATTAGTAGGAACCCTTTAGCGATTGAAAATGTTGGTTTTCATGTAGTTCAAGCATACTTGAGACAAAAATTTTCAAAATTTTTCAATTTTTACCAATTTCAACCAATTCAAGCATTTAAGATCATCAATCCTACCAACCCTCCCTCGAGTTACCGCATCCCCACACTTGGGATACATTGTCCCAAATGTATGGTGCAATTTATAATCTAGACTCGAGAGATACCACCCACAACCATGAACGGCTAACAACCTACTCGACTCAACACAAAGAAACCACTCCCGACACAAAGACTCACACCACCAAAAACACAAAAACAAATAAAATAAAGGATAGAGAGACACATTGACCTGTTCTACACAAGTGAGTGTCTGTAGCGGTGCAGCTGCTGTGATCAGACAGGGACGCAAACTCCTCTTGGATTCTCTGACATCTCATCGGGGATGTTGCCAAACATCCCCACACTTGACTCATTGCATCCGCGGGAATTAAACGTAGTGACCTGCCAAAACAGAACCAACACCAAAACGAAAGAACAAATACAATACTCTACATCCTCGGGCTGCCTCCCGAGAGCGCTAAGTTTAAAGGTCTTCAGCCAGACCGTACCTGATATGCGCTACGGTGGTCTCAATGCACACTTTCCCAAAACATTTCCAACGAATGCCCGGAAATTTACATTCAGACTGCACCTGTGGGTTTCGCTAATCCACTTCACAAGATATACCTTGATGTCTTGTCGTTTCACCCTTCTCATCTTCTTCCTCGAACCCTCTTCCCCACACTTATTAATTTGAATGATTGATATGGGGAGAGGTTCGGTACACACATTCATCTCATCAGACTGCTCTGCCTCCTCATGCTCACACACCATTTGATCCACCAGTGACTCTTCATCAGATAAAGGATTCATTGGTGTGGTATTATCCTCCACAACCTCCTCCTCCATGTGAGAATAATCTCTAATGTCATCAGGTAATGGTGAAAGGCGTTGTTCTATTTCTATCTTCATTTTTAAATTCTGACACTTAGAAACTAAACAACTGATTCGATCTTTATCGGAAAGGTTGGGTGCTGATAAATACTGCTCGAGTTTGGACAAAGTCACTTCCAACATAGCAAGCTTTTTCTCCTCCTCGGTCTGATAAGCATAGACACCCTCGGGCTCAGGATATTCCTCGGGATGATACTGTCGGTATCCCTGATACGGTGTTGAGATGTACGCATCCATCATTTTTTATTCCAATACTCTGGATTTTCCAAATACATCGCGCACACATCATCATAAACAGAAGTATGATTACGACCGCAACACAAACATTGTCCATCCGTCCTTGGTTCATAATAAGCATCCTCGTCCCGATCCCATCCGTCAGAGTAATAACCATCCTCCACCGTTGTATCAGAATCATAGAAATATGGTGGAGGGGAAGGATTATCATAGCAAGGCATCAGTGGTTTTTCCAATTTCTCTTTTTCCCGTCTAAATCGGGCCTCGTGGCAACCGATACACGGGTGAAGTGGTTCCCTGCACAAAATGCATGTAAGAGAGCTGCAGAATATTGTAAGATCTGTCATCCTGCACAAACACAAAAACACAAGCACCATGCATAAATCTGAACAAAACAAAACAAAACTGACACTATTTTTGGATTTTTTTTAACTAAAACTAAAACTTAACACTAAACACTTTGCGCACACCTCCCCGGCAACGGCGCCATTTTGATGTCTGTCGTTAGTGACATGCAAAAACCGAAATAAACTAGTAGCTAGAGTAAGTCGGATATCGAACCAGAGGAGGATTGTGGAAAGTGTGTAACGTTAAGTATTTACTAACAACTATAAAAAAAATAAACTGATGATTATAGAACTGATATGGAATTAAAAACACATGAAACAAGTTGCAATTAAGAAAAAGATTGAGTCGTAATAAACAATGATGAGAAAATGTGAGCACTCCGGGATTCAGATTCTGTAATTACTAATAACCTAGTTCTGATTTTATTGGATGCTATTGATTGAATAGTAAATCTGTCACATCTACCAATTACCTATGCAGTTCAAAATCTTAATATTAATTGACCAGATAAATATTAAAACAAACATACATAGGAATCATTCAATCAACAAAAGCATAATTGGATTCAACACATAATTATAACTCTGACTGTCACTCAGGATTTGTCTGTCACACAAATTATCTAATCACGCAAATAGTCGGCTGTCACCCGACTACAAATCCAAATCTCAATACAAAACATAAACTAGAATTAAAAGCGTCTAACAAGAATCATTCACCCGAAGTGTCCACGAGAGATTTAGCCGCTCATGTCGGTTGGTTGATCTTCAAAGGCCGGATGTGTCTCTCCTCTCTGCCGTCCAGATCTGTCTATCGATGATGTTATCATGTTATCTTAATTAATTTACCTTCAAAAGTCACGTCCCTACTCCCTGAATCGGCCCAAAACGGGAAGTCAACACAAATCCAAGATGTCGGCCCACTAATGCCTTTCACATATCCACTGTGTGTGATTATTTTATTCTTGACTTCTTGTGCCTCACCAATGCTGCCGCCAATAGCCCCTAATGCACCCACTCGATGTCTGTCGCCCATGTGCGGCCCAATCAATAACATCCACAAGGCTCCTTACCGTCAAAGCCCATGAAATTGATGGATAATTGTTATGTTGAAAATCACAATATTAAACTCCACTCCATAAGTCACGTGAATGACTGCTCCTTTTTAGAATCATGAATAAATGATGTTGTTGACTTTTTTTCTTTTGATGACTCCTTAAAGTCCCATGTGCGTGTGTGTATATTTTCCTACCGTAGCCTACGGGTTAGAACCGTAGGTTACGGTCTATACATTCTGTGTGATCAGACATTTCTACCCGTAAGCTATGCCTCCATTCCATAGCCTACGATATAACATGTTATGTATTTTGGCCAGCCACACTCCTCACACACCCTACTTTCATTTAATTATCAATCAGCCCCTGGACTTCAATGTTTCATGTTTCTTGTTCCTTTGAGCTATCTTTTGACCCGAACAAGTCCCGAACGATGTGAAGTGTCTTGATAATCCTCCTTGCTTGTTTCATGACTGAGCGTTCTAAACGCACCGAATTAAGTGATTTACCTGTAGAACCACAAACACTCATAGTTAACACATTCAAGGCACATAATCACTTAAAACATAATAAAACACGTATTCTACCACACTTTAAGGCATGGGTTTCATCCTCTCCATCACCTTAACTAAGCTAACCTGTAAATCTGTTAAGTTTGAATGGGGACCAAAACAGGAAGAAGCCTTTAGAATTCTTAAGCAAAGATTAACCAATGCACCCATACCAGCGTTACCAGAAGAGACAGAAGACTTTGTAGTCTATTGTGACGCTTCTAAGTTAGGTTATGGATGTGTGTTAATGCAACGTCAAAAGGTTATAGCCTATGCTTCTACACAACTTAAGAATCATGAAGAGAATTATACAACCCATGATCTAGAGTTGGGAGCCATAATTTTTGCCCTTAAAGTCTGGAGACATTACCTTTACGGTAGTAAGTTTACCATTTTCACCGATCATAAGAGTTTAAGATATGTTTTTGGGCAAAATGAGTTAAATTTAAGACAAAGACGATGGATGAAAATTCTTACTGATTACGATTGTAATATCCAATATCATGCAGGAAAGGCTAATGTAGTAGCCGATGCTTTAAGTCGAAAGTATATCATGAGAAGCCAAAAAGAGTACGTTCTCTTAAATTAAATCTGCAGATAGATTTAAACGAACATATTAGAGAAGCCCAAGAATCAGTAATCAAGGATGATACTGTAAAATTAAAAGGAATGATTAAGGAATTAAAACAAGGAACAAATGGAATTTGGAGATTCCGTAAAGAAACGATTTGGATACCTAAACGAGGAAACCTACGCCATCGCATATTAGAAGAAGCCCATAAGTCTAAGTACACAATACACCCTGGAAGTAATAAAATGTATCAAGACTTAAGGAAGAATTTCTGGCGGATAGGAATGAAAAAGGATATAGCAGCTTATGTTGCTAAATGTCTAACTTGTTCACAAGTTAAAGCTGAACATCAGAAACTCTCAGGTTTATTGCAACAGTTAGAAATGCCAATGTGAAAATGAGAATTGATTACAATGGATTTTGTTACCAAATTCCCCAAGACAAGAAAAGGTAATGATATAATCTGGGTGATTGTAGATAGGTTAACCAAGTCGGCTCATTTCTTACCAGTGAAGGAAACTTTCAGTATGGAACAGTTAGCCAAGTTGTATGTAAATGAAATAGTTTTCATTACATGGAATTCCTTTATCAATTGTTTTTGACAGAGATAGCCGTTTTACCTCTCATTTTTGGACTAGTTTCCAAAATGCGATGGGAACTAAGCTAAATCTAAGCACCGCTTATCATCCTCGAACGGACGGACAAAGCGAAAGAACAATTCAGACAATGGAAGATATGCTTAGAGCTTGTGTAATTGATTTCGGATTGGGACGAGCACATACCATTAATAGAATTTTCTTACAATAATAGTTATCATACCAGTATCAATGCAGCACCATTCGAAGCACTTTATGGACGAAAGTGTCAAACCTCAGTCTGTTGGGCAGAAATTGGAGAAAAGCAACTATCCGGACCCGAGATAGTACAAGAAACAACAGACAAGATTATTTAAGTCAAGGAACGACTAAAGGCAGCACGCGATCAACAAAAGAGTTATGCTGACAACAGGCAAAAACCGTTGGAATTTCAGGTAGGAGATAAGGTCTTATTAAAGGTTTCTCCTTGGAAAGGAGTGGTGAGATTCATCAAAAGAGGAAAGCTAGGCCCCAGGGATGTTGGACCCTTTGAGATTATCAGAAGGATAGGACCAGTAGCTTATCAGCTACAACTGCTAGAAGAAATGGTAGGAATACATGATGTATTTCATGTATGCAATCTCAAAAAGTGTTTAGCCGATGAATCATTAGTAGTTACTTTTAAGGATATAGAGATAAATGAAAAGTTTAAGTTTGTAGAAAAGCCTCTACAGATTGAAGACAGAAACGTCAAGAATCTCAAACACAAGTGCCTAGTTCTAGTCAAAGTAAAATGGGATTCCAAGAGAGGACCAGAATACACATGGGAGCTTGAATCAGAGATGCAGAAGAAATACCCACACCTATTCCAGTAAACCTCGAGGATGAGTTCTAAAACAAGGTGGGGAGGATATAACAACCCTCCTAAGATATTTTCGACACCCCTAAAATATTTAGAACATCCCTATACGTCCTAAAATACATCCCGTATACGAAAACCGGTCCTGAATACCTTTATATAATTAAAAATAAAATAAAAACAAGAATTAAGGGTCGCTCACGGGGCACGAAGCCCTTAGGCACCTCAGTCGCGGGGCGCGACAGCTGGTCACCAGGGCGTAGCCCGGTGCTGCCACGTGTCCAAATCGTGTCGAGCCTAGTGGTTGAGTCAGATGAGCTAGGGCCTACCCTAGTTGGCCTCGCGGGCCGCGAAAGAACAAACACAAGTAGTCGCGGGCCGCGACCCGCTGGACGATCAAAACTATAAATAGAGGCCATCGGCTCTCATTTTGAATTCGTTCAACACTCGACTTTCTCTCTCAAATCTACATAGCAATTATTATACCCGGGCATTATACCCACTAAATTAGCGAAGCTTTACCTCGTTGTAAGTATTTTAACCCTCGGCTACGTATTAGATACGCTGCCCAATTAATCTAGCGCTTCGTAACGGCTGTTGAGGCTCTGCCCGACGTAGTCGTTGAAGTTCTGTCTTGGGGAGGGTATAACTAATGTAAATTTTTGGTTATTATACTAACACGTGTGCATTGTTTAATTAATAGATTATAACCAGGAAAACACCAAGGAAAACTCTAAAATAACAATGTGAGTAATCTCCTTTTTGTAAATTGTTTTTACAAATTCTTAAATATTTTACAATGTGATTAGCAGTGATTGAGTCTTTGTAATTCTTCAATTACTGCCGGTATATTGAGGTTTTGTATATAAAATCTGGAACACGTTACCATTGGATAACGAGATAGCCAATGTGTAATATAACCCACTAGTTAGGATTGACAGTACTGAATGAGTAATTGTATAGATATAAACATTGTAATCGCTCTCAATTCCGTGAAATGATAAAACTTTTCTGGATTAAATTGAGATTCACTCACCAGTATTTCCCACTGACAAAATGTTTTTAAACGCGTTTCAGTTAACAAAATGTGAAAGCCAAATAGAAGCCAGCTGGACAGCACTGAAGACTTGGCAAAGTGGCTATAAAAGTTACCTAAATAAAGAAGATGTTTTATTTTAATAAAATAGGGTTTATTCCTATAAACTTGTTGTAACGAAAACTTGGGTTTTATCCTATTATTATTATTATTATTATTATTATTATAAAATGTGGTGTTTTACTCTGATAAAATATTTCCTAACTATGGCCCTGATGAAATTTCCGCTGCCAAATAATGATAAACACCGATACCACCATCTCTGAGTAGGCTGCGGCCGCCCGCCTCCTGAGGTAGGGGTCGGGGGTTGCGACATCCCCAATCTTCCAAATATTTAAGACCTGACTGGCCTGTTACGACTGTGTTTAGATATATATGTTGTTACTTTTTTAAACGGGAAGACATTCTCTAAAACATTCATAACATGGTTAAACAAGTCCGAAAACCCAAAGCACACCTCATGGTCCTTCCCCGTGTTGTGAGGTTGGTCTGGCTAGGTTGTTCCGTGAACAAGGACCTGGTCTGCATGGCATTGGGTGGGGTCCCTTTCGATCATTTGAGCTTTGAAAAAAAAACACAAGCCCAAAGACTATATGTTTAACACAAAAAAAATATTTGAATTTAAAACCTACACACTTTTATCTTAAACCATTTTACTCTCAACTGAACTTACACACTCTCGTTCAAATCATTTCACACTCAAACATATCACTCTCATCTCATCTCAACCATTTTTTTGTTGTTTTTTTAAATTTTTTACAAAAACCATGGATGATCAAATCTCATTCCAACAATTATTAAACGACGACACAAATCAGAACCCTGAAGAAACCAAACCGAACCGAACCACCGGTCTCACAATACCAAAACACCAACTTTTGGAATCAAAAAAGTGGTTTCTTACTATACCAAAGACGACTAAGACATCGGAATCAGACAACTACAGTACATCTAGTTCCAATGCGCACACGACAACGTCGACCTTGGTGACGGTGACACTCCGAAAGCGGTTCAGTATTTTCAGGATCAAACTCGATGATGAATCTGAATAATTCCCTCGTTCAATCAGGAAAAGGTGAAGTAGAAAGCAAAAGCAAAACAGAAGTAGATACCGGAACTAGACGATGAGCTGAAGGAGCGTTGTCAAGATATATGGATCAAACGAGAGGAAACAATGGACATGTGAAAAGGTCAAATGCAATAATTTCTATATAATCAAGGCATCTCCATGATAATATAGACTGCTCATACATGGATCTGGATCTCGAACGACTTAAAACGTGTGACACGTTGTGTGAAATAATAAAAAAAAACGACATAGCTTATTTTAATTTATTTTAGTTAGTTATGTGTTTTTATTTTAATTTTATGTATGATTTTATTAATATTTCATGTATATTTTTAATTTAATGTTTAATTTTTTTGTTTAGTTAAATTAAGTTTAAATAATATTCTATTATTAAAATATATACTAAATATAAAAAATAAATTATTATAATGTAATTGGGTTTTAATTCTTTAATTGTAAAAGTAAGTGATGATGTGGAGTGTGAGGTGGATGATTGTAGAAGTTTGGTGTAGTGAGAAAAATGTAGGGTTTTAAAGGGAGTTAATAATCATACATGGTAAAATCTTATTCTCACGTAGTGTATACATATTGTATAAGGTTATATAGCCCGTATAGAAGAAACTCAACTGATAGCGACTCGACTAACGAGTCAAATCAGGAGAGTCATCAAAACAATCAAAATAACAATCCGGGTTCGTTTAATCTAAATGTTCCGTTCGATGTCAACCTTGCGTCTGATGCAAGTCAGAATCCTTAGGGTTTGGATGCCTTTAATTTCAAGCTAATTATGCTAGTTATTATCCACCGCCGCCCGTTGGTTTTCAATCCCCTCCTGCTAGTGGTGGACCGCTGGCCGTTAGCTTTCAATCTCCTCCCGGTAGTGGTTGACCGTCTGAGGGTCCAAACGGTGATCAGAAACCTAGTGAGTTTACAACCAATCAGGTATAACATTTATTTATGTGTTTATTTGCCCACTACACCACCCAAAACCTAAAAATACCTTTTTTTTTTTTTATAAAAAATCGCTAATTTTCGTCTAAAAAAATTAAAAAAAAATTATTGACGAAAAGTAGAGATTTTTAATAAAAAATTTGTGTGTTTTTTAGATTTTTTAGGTATTTTTAGTTGTTTTCAAATTGGTTCTCGCAATAAAGGGTGGTTCCTAACGTATGATGCGTACGCGATGAAAATATATCATGTGGATTTTAATCTACAAACTCGGAAGACTCACAAACTCGGAAGATTCACCATGCGGATTTCACAAACTCGAAAAATATAACGTGCGGACTTCACAACTCGGAAAATATAACGTGTGGAATACTCATCGTGTACGCTCGTATGTTAAAGTCAATTGTACAATACACTCTCTCTCTATATAAAAGAGAAACAACTATTAACCGGTCAATTTCTTTTAATAAAAATAAATTGGTTAGTATTTTAAAAAAATAAAAAATATATTTAGTTTGCAAAACTATATATTTATCTTTTGAGTCTCTTCAAGTCTTGTATAGAAACTAGTAGGAATACCCGCGCTACCCTGCGAGATTTCGGTCGATATCTATTTTGGTTTAGTATACCAACCGAAAGAAATATGCTCAAAAGAATATCGACACATGTTTTACATCGACCAAAAACCATAAAAATAAATTTAAATTGGACAGCGGGACGAATTGATTTTAAATTAATTGTAAATGGAAACGTAAATGCTATCTTAAATATAGCTTTAATGAAAAGAAATCTAAAACTAAAACACTAAACATAAAGAAAACTAATAAATAAAAATAATAAATTCCAGAAAAAAAATCAAGAAAGAAACAAAAATGTTAATAAGATAAAAACACTATCCACATAACTTGCTAATTGTAATTTGCATTAAAGCGTAGACCAATTGAAAACATACAAAAAATAAGCATGAAAACGAATTATATTTGACACATATTTTCGAAGAAAATTTACATCGAATCATAAACCAACTTAAATTTATAACGACGCGTGCATAAAAAATGCACGTAAAAAAATAGCTACGTTGTGTTGTGGCGTGTCGAAACGTTAAGTGGCTCGAATTTAAAACGTTTAATAAAAACGTATTATATTTTACTAGACGTGTTTCCGAACAAAAAATTTACGTCAAAACGTAGACCATTTGAATACGTACATAAAAATAAACATGAAAACATATTATACTTTAACCGGCTCATTTATAGAAAAAAAATTACATCAAAACGTAAACCAACAGAAAATATACATAATAATAAGCATAAGGAATATATATTTGACTCAACTTATTAACGGGAAAAATTTACGTCTAAACGTAAATCAATTTAAATTTATAGAAACGTGTACATAAAAATAAACATGTAAAGTTTGATTACAAAATTTTTAGAAAGTTAAGAGGTTGAAATTGTTAACACTGAAAGTTAAAGGGGTAAAAGTTTAAAGAAAAATAATAAAAAAAAAAAAGAAAAAAGTCAAAGTCAAAGTCAAAAAAAAAAAAAAAAAGCTACTGTACAAAGTACTTTGAAATTGTTAGGATATAGAATAACCAATAATGATTCTTGACAACAGGTAATGCTATATATGATTGCTTTAAGTTGCGTCTTCAATTCTCACATAGAACTAACCAAGAATATATTTTTCTTTTGGTATTTATAGTGTGTACTTTTTTAATATTATTATTTTGTAACCGACCCAACCCATTTTAGCTCGCCCCGTTTTTGACTCATTCGAAAAGATTTATTTTTTGAATGGCGTACGGTTAGGATGTCGCTAACTAAGTTAGTATTAAAATTCCCCTTTGCATGAATTTGAACCCAAAACCTCTAAGAGAAGCAAAGTTTCCCACCTCACCCTTAACGCCAAAGAGATTAAAAAAGATACCAGGACAGAGACCCAGTGAGATGGGAAGAAACATAAACAAAGATAAATAATGATGTAAACCTAACACAAGTTACAGAGAACACAGAAACTTTATTGTTCGTTAACAACTTATCATAGCAAAGAACAAGTAGACAAGCTAGAATCAAATCAAAGAGTCTTTAAAGCTTAAGCAAATACAAATATATAAGGTAGTATATTTTCTGAGCACCGATGCTTCTCTATTCGCTTGCAAGTTGCAAGTTGCAACTTGCAACATATTGCATGATCATTTGAATTTGCAATCAGAAGCAAACGATTTCTTAAGCTTGTGAGCTTGAGTTGGCAATTTCACGTTGGTGGCCAATCCCACTGATTTAAGAAAGCTAATCAAGTACCAAGAGAAATCAATTTGCCACCATTCCAACCCATGTCTAGCTGAGTACTCGAAAGCATGGTGATTGTTATGCCACCCTTCCCCAAAAGTAACCATTGCCACCCACCTTTATTAAATATAATAACAGGGTTAAAACAACAATATATATTGTTTTTTTATATAAGATTTTTGAAATATACCAATTATTTCTAGACAAATCGTCGGTGTTCCAAGCTCGTTTTCCCCATATATGGCAAACCGAGTTCACAAAGAAAGTGATGTGGTGAAAGCAGGACATCCTAACACCCTGCATGCATATATGCAGTCTTGTGATACCCTTGTATATGCTTTAATCAAATGATAGGAAAAATAATATTTTCAGCATTACCATAATCCAAACGAAGTAGGGGAAACCGCCCCAAGCATAAACAAGTGCCCCAAATCCAAATATATGCCACATGTAAGTTCTTTTGATAAACCTATAGAATGCTTGACTTTTTAAATCTTCTACATTGTTACGTTCCTGATACTGAAAATCATAAACTATATAATTAATAACATGAGAGAGTTTATATGTATGTATAAAAACATCATGAAATTGTAAAAGTATCCACCTTCTCCATAATGTAGCCGCTGTCAAATAACCAACCGATGTGACAAAACCAAAATCCATAAGTGGGACTGTGTGGGTCTTTCTCAGTATCAACATATTGATGATGATACCTATGGATGCTCACCCAATATATTGGATCCCTCTATATGTTAAAAGAAACACAATGAAATATTTTCTTAGAATAACATGCCAATTTATGACGATGAATATCCAAGTAAAAGTAAACAAAGATGCTAATTACTAGAAAATCAAACGAAAGATGGGTTAGATTAAACCTGCAAAGCATGAACTCCTAGATAAGCACATGTGTATTCCAGCCATTTGGGTAGCTTGAGACTATGGTGCGCTAGAAGCCTGTGGTAACATATGCTTATACCCAACATTCCAGTAAAAACGTAAACCAAAAATGCATACCAAAGAACATCCCAACTGAATGTAGACGGTGCAAAAAGTGCCAAAACATGTAGAAAAAACATTCCAGAGGCCATTTTTATGTCCACTGGCCTCCATCTTCGTCCCCATATGAGGTTCCTTTTTCTTGATACCACTACATTAGATAAAAAGATTCTTTGATGCTCTAGTTCCTTTGCATCATTTGACGACATTACTGTATTGTATTAAATTTGATATTTTTAAGAATGGCAGCCTTTTTCTCTAAGTAGTATCCCACACACTTGCAACTAAGTGGGTGGTGAGAG
Source organism: Helianthus tuberosus (assembly GCA_030545235.1). Lineage (NCBI taxonomy): Eukaryota > Viridiplantae > Streptophyta > Magnoliopsida > Asterales > Asteraceae > Helianthus > Helianthus tuberosus. Next base: position 40,337 of record JARYGA010038038.1, read on the forward strand.
CAATTATTTATAGACGTGAAATAACCTAGGTTAAGAACTATTTGTACCGGATCTTTACCCCATACACAAACCATACACACAGTAACACATGTGTATATGCATTTATGTAGGCATGTAGGTATGTAACGCTATGTATGTATGTATCATGAATGCATGTATATATAACTGAACACAAGTAGGAAAAGGTCAAGTCATATCAGAAAATTTGTATCTGGGCGTTTAAATGAGCTTTTAGGTGATTATTAGAACTTCACAAACTGATTAACCAAATGATTATTTTGTTTATCCGTTAATAGATTCACCTTTATCCTAGAAATCCAGGTCTAAAAGTCTACCCATGTATTTGTTTCAAGGTTTAAGATCAAATATAAAGATTCGTAAAAATAAGAAGTCGAACAAATTTATCAAACGGACTCCGATTGACCTCATTCAAGCGGCATTGGAACCGTCTCATCGAACTCTACGATGTGAGATTTTAGGTTTTCATTGTTAGATTTATAAGTTGTAGATTTTAGAATTTTTGTTTATTGTCATTGTGTCTTTCATTTATCATTGTATTTTTTCTATATTTGCGTCATTGTTTTTTTTTTTTGCACCTCATTGTGTCTTTTTTTCTCGACATTGTGTTATATTTTTCGGGATTGTGTTATATTTTACTTGACACTGTGTCATCTTCTACGATCCATTGTGTATTTGTACACTTTTTATTTATAGGAGACTTTGTATAATAACTTAACCCTTTGTTTCAATTAGCTAGGACTGTAAACTACATATTTTTAGGGCAAAATTATAAAATGGCCAAAGTTCATCAATTTTTTTTTCCCAAAATACACATGGAAATTTAGTCTTCAACAAAGTACCCACTACCCAGCCTCCAGTGGCGGATCCAAGATTTTTTTTCTACCGGGTTCCTTTTGGTAAGGGTGAGGGTATTGGTACATCCCCCAAAAGTAATGACACCCCCCCCCCCCCCCCCCGCAGCCCCGTATAAGGCAATGAGGGTTGTATAGGGGTTGAGTGCATTAATTATGTCAGAAAAAGTAAAGCTATACGCCCCTCATTGCCCTATGAGCGGTGTATAGAAAGGTGGTAGTTGGAGCATTAAACCCTATACGCCTCTCATTGCTTTATACACTGCTCATTGGTACTATAATATCTGAATTTAAGGTATATTGCTGACATGACAGCGGAGTTCAGACTGAAAAGGCTGAAAAGGTGATCCGCATATACGCGCTCATGGCCCTATACGCTGCGTATTGTTTCGAATTTTTTTCCTTTTACCCCAAGCTTACGGGATTTATGTAATACAAATGTTCAAAAATCCCCAAAAAGTGATGAAAATGATAAAAATTTTCAAATAAACGGTCTGGTTAAATTAGATTCGAATCACGATGTCAAATTGGGACTTTGGATATTTTTTTGGTGAAATTTCGAATGAGTCATATGTCTCCGAAAGCGTTTGGTTACCCGGCGTTGATCGAGGTGAGGAGGAGGTGGTTTCCGTGCGTCCGCAACACGCCGGAACTTACCATTCGCATCAGGAAGGGAGTGTGCGGTCCGTGATGCCTGATTTGAACCAGGTAAAAAATTCATATTGTCGTTTTGGTTATTTTAGTATAACCATTAAGTTGTTTCAGGTCGTAGAGGAGGCGGGACCATCTTACGTGGCTCAAAGCTATCCGCAACAGGAAAAACATGCATACGGGACTTACCATTCCCATCAGGAAAAACAACGCAAGAAAGAGTCCGAGGAAGGTGCTTTTGACATCGAGGAAGACGAGAACGAAATCGAGAAAGGTGTTACACACTTCGAGGAAAGTGATCAAGACGAGGAAGATGGTGGTGGCTGGGACGATGGTGGTGGCGGGGACGATGGTGGTGAAAAGGACGATGGTGCTAATGACCCGAAAAAACAAGGAAAGGTATAACATTACCGTCACTTACGTGTTATTCGTTATGTATAATGTTTATTAAATTTTAGACAATTTTGATTTTGTATACGTGTTATTCGTTATGTATAGGTTTATTAGAAGGGTGCCTATTAGAATTTAGACAAAGTTGATTTTGTTTACGTGTTATTCGTTATGTATAAGGTTATGTATAGGTTTATTAGAAGGGTGCCTATTAGAATTTAGACAAAGTTGATTTTGTTTACGTGTTATTCGTTATGTATAAGGTTTATTAGATTTTAAACAAATATAGTTTTAAACATAGTTTTAAATTACCGTTGTTTCAGGTATTTGCGACACTTCACGAGTTAAAGAATTGGGCTTACAAAACAGAAATTGCGAAAGGTTACGTCATTGTGACCCAACGAACGGTAACAAAAGGTGAAGATTCGTCAGCAAGGACAGTGAAGATATGGTTGCAATGCGACCGTGGAGGCACATGCAAAAGTAAAGCAACAGTTCGGCGTTCTGGTAGCAAGAAGATTGGGTGTCCTTTTAAAATGATAGGGAAACTAGACGCAAGTAGTGGCAATTGGAACTTAGTGGTGAAGCAAAAGGATCATAACCATGAGCCTGCGGTATTTCTCGAGGGTCACGCGTTTGCAAGAAGGTTGACCCCAGACGAAGAATCATTGGTAGAGAGACTTTATATTCAAAACATGGAGCCTACGAACATACATTTAACCATAAGAAAACAAAACCCACAGAGCGTGTGCATTCTACGAGACATACAAAACGTGATAAAAAAGATTAAAGTCAAAATGTACGGTGATCGGACTCCAATGCAGATATTGGAGCAAATGTTGCATGAAGGAAGGTATGTTTACCACACCCGGGTGAATCCCGAAACAAATGCGGTCGAGGAGGTTTTTTTTGTTCATCGGTACTCGTACGATATGTGGCATGCTTTCCCACATGTGTTGATGATTGATACCACTTACAAAACGAATGAGTATAGACTTCCGTTTGTTCAAATTGTGGGTGTGACATCGACACACAAGTCGTTTTGTGTCGCTCATGCTTTTATCTCTAAAGAAAAACATGATAACTTCTTGTGGGTCCTACAGAACCTCAAAGGATTGTTGGAAGAGGGTATGGAACCGCGCGTGATAGTAACAGATTGCGATAAAGCTTTGATGAATGCTTGCGATAAACTATTCCCAAAAGCATCCAAATTGCTATGTCGGTGGCACATCTCACAAAATATTCTAAACACACCAAGGCAAAATTTGCAACGGCTGAAGAATGGAAAATATTCAAGCTTTCTTGGTCTCGATTGTGTAATTCTCCCACTGAGACGCTATACAATTATAACTTTGAGCGGCTATTTACGCGACTGACTGACGACCATAGATCAGGTACGTATTATATTACAAACTATAGGGGCCTATTTTGACATTTTATGAAACTATAAGTTGAGGGACTTGTTTGTCATTGTTTGAAACTTGCTTAAAAAATGGTTAAAACCAAGTCCAGGGACTAAACTGTCATTTATTGAAAGTTATAGTCTAGGGGTTATTTTGACATTATTTAAAAGTACAAAGTATTGGGCATAAAATGTAATTATTGAAATCTAAAGTATAAGGGTTGAAATAGCCTTGTTTGAAACTTATTTTAACTCTAAAATCTTAACCAAGTTAAATGTTGAATAAGAAATCCTTAAAAAAAATTAACTTAGTTAACTATGTTAATTAGAATAACAAAAATGGTTAAAACCAAGTCCAGGGACTAAACTGGCATTTATTGAAAGTTATAGTCTAGGGGTTATTTTGACATTATTTAAAAGTACAAAGTATTTGGGCATAAAATGTAATTATTGAAATCTATAGTATAAGGGTTGAAATAGCCTTGTTTGAAACTTATTTTAACTCTAAAATCTTAACCAAGTTAAATGTTGAATAAGAAATCCTTTAAAAAAATTAACTTAGTTAACTATGTTAGTTAGAATAACAAAAAAGGGGGGTTTCTTGTATAACCCGCCCCTTAGCAAGGATCGAACCCGGACCACTCGTGTAAAAGCACCCCTTCTTTACCAGTTTATCCTCCTGTCCAGGAGCTGATATATACCCTAACATTAGTTGTTTTATACTTTAAAAAAGAAGTTAACTTAGTTAACTATGTTAGTTAGAATAACAAAAAAGGGGGGGTTTCTTGTATAACCCGCCCCTTAGCAAGGATCGAACCCGGACCACTCGTGTAAAAGCACCCCTTCTTTACCAGTTTATCCTCCTGTCCAGGAGCTGATATATACCCTAACATTAGTTGTTTTATACTTTAAAAAAGAAGTTAACTTAGTTAACTACGTTAATTAGAATAACAAAAAAGGGGGGTTTCTTGTATAACCCGCCCCTTACCAAGGATCGAACCCGGACAACTCGTGTAAAAGCACCCCTTCTTTACCAGTTTATCCTCCTGTACAGGAGCTGATAGTTATCCTAACATTAGTTATTTTATACACTTCTTAAAATCCAACCGGGCACACACCTTTTATTTTATTTTGTACGTTTTTTTATCACTTTTATAAAAACTAACATTTTTATAAACTCATATACATCAAACCTGATTTACTAAAAATATAAACTATAATTATTTCCGGTTTTATCTAATTATTATGAATTAAGTTAGTTTTAATCTTATTAAATTCAATAAAAATAGTAAACTAATTTTATAAAACCTGAAAATTTTTATATAATTATTTTAACATCAGAATGATGTTCGAAAATATAAAATTGATATTTTTCCCAAAATTCGATTTTTAACCAATTTAATCCAATAATTACATAGTTGTATTTGTTTAATTAATTATTTAAAAATAGTTAATTTATCAGAAAATTTTTGTTTCAGCCTTTGGTCGGGGTGTTACAATACAAACATTACAAATCGTTATATTCTGTTTTTTTTTTCAGGAGTTTTGGACTATTTGTATACTGTCTGGCTACTACCCTATAAAGAAAAGTTTGTTTCAGCCTGGACTAACACAAGCCCTAACTTTGGTCAACATACAACCAACAGAGTTGAAAGCCAACATGCTAAGTTTAAGAGATACCTTAAGGGGCCAAACAGCTCGCTCCATAGACTTGTGTGGCTTGTTGACAAAGTTGTAGAGTCACAACGCATACAAATAAACCTCACTTTTCAGGATAGCCGGTCCTTGAAAATGGGGGACCACATGATATCATTCTTTGATAACCTACGTGGTAATGTTTCCCTGAAAGCACTAGATTTGTTGCTTGTGGAGAAGAAAAAGATACGTACGTTGCTCGCAGCAGGGGGGGACTTGTGGTCATGTGCTTTTTACGAGTTGTGGGTTGCCATGTGCTTGTGGGATGGAGTGGTGGGAAAATACAAGTAATAAAAACAGGCTTCAACCGCTTATTCTACTTCATATGAATACCCACCCCCCCCCCCCGCCCTCATTTCTAACTATTGTTTTTAAAATACAGATTGCAAAATTCCTCTTGCCACCGTAGACAAATTCTGGACAAAACTAGATTTCAATGCTGAAGAACTTAAGGAAGACGATAATAATCTTCGGGAGGAAATGGACAGAGTCATGCAACAACTGAAGGCGCAACCACCGATAGTGTTAAAAAGTATGTTGTCGAAGATAAAGGAGGTGGTGAATCCAA
>JARYGA010038039.1:0-62784 GCA_030545235.1 Helianthus tuberosus
GAAAAAGAGCACTTATCACTGGTAGAACTTTCATTGTGTCCTTGTTAATAAGATTTTTATGAATTATATGTCATATTGTCACGAGCTTTAGTGTTTGACTGCTTACGCCTATGTACAGGGTACATAAAAGTTCTGTTGAACTGTTATGCCTTTGGTGAACTGCTTATGCCTACAGGTTTTTTTTATTTGTTATCTCTTATAGTACTATATTTGTGTAATCTATTTTATAATCATATATGATTTTTTTATCATCTTAACAGGCGTAGCTTTGTTTTCCCGTGACAAACTATAAATTTAATTGAATGGGTTTTAAAGAGTTTTTAATCGACCAAATGGTTTTAAAGGCTATTGAGACATCTACGGGTATAAAGGCTATTGAGACATCTACCGAGAATTTTATTTTTGGAGCTTGGTAAGCATTATGTAATGCCTAGAAAAGGAGTTCCAATTTTGTTCAGAAGTAAGTCAATATATAGGCATCGGTTTTTAAACTATTTTACATTGTGGTCTATGATCATTGCTCTACACATATACCGTTGGCATTTATTTATTAGACAATATTATTGTAGTATTTGATATTAGGCTTATATCATTGCTGTAGAGTCAGACCTGTTTTTGGTTGCCTGATTGCCTAAGAAAGACTGAGCGCCTAGGCTTTGGATGGCATGTATAATACATGTTTTATTTTATTCATTTTCATTAAATTTTCTGTATTATGAAAACTGTAATATATAATTAGGCTTACAGTTTTAGTTAGGGGTATTGGACCATTTTGCAATTTTCATGAACAGTGGGAACAAAGTGTCTTTTTTTGTTTTTTTTTCGGGCCAGGAAGTTGTTGAGGGGCAAGACAAGATTTTCAAAGACGTTATCAAACCTTTAGAAAATGTGGCATAATGGATGGTTCAGGTAGAATGGGTAATGGGTCAAAACAGTTAGGGTAATTAGTGTGTTGAATATGATCACTAAAGTTATTTATTTTTTCAGTTATTAAGTAATCTTTTGAATAAAATTAGTTTGGAGGTTTTTAGTTTAAAAATATGATCTGGTCGACTTTTGACCTGTTTTTTTTCAAGTTTTCAACCAAGAGTGTATTTTTAATCCAACCGAACAATTTTCGTATTTAATCAGTTTTTTTCTATGGCGCCCCGCTTGCGGTATGCACATATAATGTATATATGTGTGGGCGCTCGGGGGGCAAAAGCAAAAGTGCACTAATTTTTAACGTTATTTTACTAATTTCGTGAAAATAACGTTAAAAGAGGGGATGGTTAATCATGCATCATGTGGTGGCGTTGATAGCCGAAAGACAAGGGGGTACATGCACCAATTGGCGTTTGTCTCAATTGCTGAGTGTTATGTGCCTTATGTCCAAGGCTTGATGCAAAACCACAATCGAGCCGGGGGTCTCATTGGAAGCAGCCTCTCTATTCCTACAGGGTAGAGGTAAGGCTGTCTACATCCCACCCTCCTCAGACCCTACCTTAGCTTTTGCTATTGGTGGGATATACTCAGTACGATGATGATGATGAATCAGTTTTTTTCTATATTAACGAGCCACCTGCGCCTAGCTGCTCACCCGGCTTCAGCTTTCGCTATGTACTACGCGCTCTTTTGGACTGCTCTTTTGTTATGCCTGAACCTCCAATTAATCAATAGCTTGGGTCAAAGGGGATGCAAAAGTCAAAAGGTCTGCTATTGGCATTACATAAGCAAAACAACCATGCTTCTTAATAAGTCCATGTATTATGAACCAAGCTCTGAACAGTTAATGCTTTAAGCAAAATTATTCTTCAAGATTTTATAAATCATCCAAACAAGATTAAAGATAGAGAAATAGGGACTGTCCTTTAGTCTTCTCCAACTCTCTGTGTATTATGCGGTTTGCGTGTTAGATGCAGGTTTTAAAATCTGTTTGTTTCACACTCGCATGTTGTTGATCTTTGCAGGGTACTTAAAGAACAAGACACCTTTAGTCGGTTATAAATGTTTCAAAAGTTGCAAGTTCCAGTAATGTTTGTGAAAAACTGAAAATAATCAAGGTATGTGTGTAGAACTATGTTTAAGAAATTCGCATAGGCTAAAGTGGTTGAATGGCCTCCTATGTACATAGTAAAATAGGAGCCTAACTGATATGAGCTAATTATAACAGACTATGTGTATGCTCTAATAGTCTGCATTGGTATAATGACGAAACTGTTCATCCTCATTTAACCATACAATTGCTCAGCTTAACATCACAACACTCAAGTAAAGGTCTTCTTGTTTGCTTACTTTTAGCATTATGAAGATTGCATAAGACATGGTGAAACCACATTTACAAATTTCATGCTTATAATTCTTGTAGGATGACATAATGGAATCTTTTTTATCCCCACTTTATACATTGTTTAACATGAATAAGTTGTGTAACTGTTGTGTCTCTTATAAAACTAATAGGCGCAATACGGTTTCTTTGTAGGCCATAGTAGGGGAATTTTACCGAGTTGTATAGAGCTGAGTAAAGAAACCAAAGTCTTTTATTATTATGATTATTATTATTGTTATTGTTGTTGTTATTTCTATTTTGTTTCATAGGTGATCCATGATAAATGATTATGCTTTGTATTCTTTTTCTGCAAAAACTTGTCCAGTTTTATGCTTAGTTTAAAATGTAACGTTTTTTTCCTGCTAAAAAACTTGTCCAATATGTCCACTACTAGAAATACTCCCCTTTACAGCTTTACCTTTTCTTTATATAAACACATTCACTTTAATGGAATACCTAAGACAAGCACTAAGCATTAGAAATCAATCACACAAGTGGGAGTTTGACTTTTCTGTTATAGTGACCATTGACCTTTTGGCAGTTGTGTTAATCTGTGTCCACACAGGTTTGCAAAATTGCCAAGCATATATTGATTAAAAATGCCATTTTATCTCATTTTTACTGCTTGATTCCCTCTCCAGAAGCAGCCATGAACTTGCTTTTCCTATCGACGATATCCACATGATTAATAAACGTAGTCGGATATTTTGATTATTATCCGAGCTTGTGAGATAATGTTACAATTGAGTGGCCTATATCTACTCATTTAGTTCTCAACTTGACGAAAATTCCAAAGTGTAGTATACTTAACTTTCCTATAATTCGACAACAACAGACCCAATTATATGTTTTCTCTTAAGCGTTGTTAATGTTTTTTTGAGCTAGGGTTGACTTTGACCTTTTGTGTGTTGTGTGGTCAGAATGGAGGAAAAACATGAGCCATTGAAAGAGGTTGGTTCCACAAATTTTGGAGCAGCTAGGCTGGTTAAAGATAAGAAGACTAAGGAGTTGTTTGCGATCAAATACATTAAAAGACAATCAAAGGTAATAAGGTATATTAATCAAATTGAAGAATAAGTTTAGGATTTAAATAAATACACATATATGTAGTGTTTTGAAACTGAATAGGCGCATGAGCATGTTGGGTTAGGTAACGGGTTAAAACGGGTTTAAATCAAAACAGGTCATTTTATAAAAAAAATCAGTTTAATTTTGGTCAGATTTGGATATAATTTGTTTATTTGTAGTTAGAGGGGGAAATCTTGACCAAAAGCCTTCCAAGTGGGTCACTTTGGGTTGCTTTTTAAATTATATGGGTTAGTTTGGGTAAGATATTTTCACTCAATGGGTCAAAATGGGTCAATTAAAATTCCATCTCATATATTTTTGGGTCAAAATGGGGCGATAACTTCAAAGAAATGGATCAATGTGGGTTGGTGTCTTAAAGAAGCGGGACAAGTTTCGGATCGAAACGGGTTTCGAGTCGGCACGTGTTTCCGCACGGGACGGGTTTCGGGCCGACATGAGTTTTTGGTTTGACCCGTTACCTAATCCGTCTGACCCATTCCTGCATTGTGAATGTTATAGTTCGAAGATTGTTTAAATGTTTTGGATTAGTTTAGCACATTGTTTTTGTTGCATTTGATAGGGAATGAGTGAGAATGTGCGCCTCTAACAAGTTCTTTGATGGCTATGGTGGTGGAGCTTGCTCGACAGGAGGTTGATCTTTCCCGACTGATGGTTTACTGGTTGCAGCCTTTGTGATAAACCACATTGACATCACTTGTAGCATATTTGTTGTTAAAACTTATTTCGAGAAGCTTTCTTTATATATTATCATTTCACAGTATAATAATTGAGGTTTGTTAACATGTTATGTTAGTGTTTTTATTATTATTATTATTATTATTATTATTATTATATTTTTTTGCTACCAAAGTTACATACTTGTATTGAAATAAATGTTATTTACATAGTTGACTTCGCCGCATCGCGTCGATGTTAGTGTTTTCTTTTTTTAAATTAATATTACTTCTTTGTGAGCAGGTCACAAGTAGAGGTGGAAATACCATTTCACCCCACTAATATGAAAACGAGATTGGATTAAGGTATATGGATGTGTAAAAATTCTTCTTGTGTATAAACCGGTACATTTAGCATCTAATATCATTATTGTTAATAAGGTTGTGGATAAACCTACTTTTGATATTTTTGAGAAAAATATTTATGGTTTAAATACGTTTTCGTATAGAAATTTTTGGGTATATACGTTTTCGACCCCCCCCCCTGTCGAAAACGTCAAACTTCACCACTGTCGAAGGCCTCATTGTAACTGATGATACGATTCATCATTCAAAACCGTTGATTTATCCACATCTTTAAAACCCCTCATAACATAACTAGAATTAGATAATTTTCTTTGTTTTCTCCTAAAGCCGGTTATCGCCCGTCGCACAATAACCACCAAACGCCATCACGAAACCACCAATCGCCGCACACCACTGATTCTCCGCCGTTGAAGAAGGCCGCAGTCGACCCTCACATTCTGCTACACTGGCACCATCGTTGTCGCACACCACATCGGAAACTACATACCCGTACGTAGCCCTAAACTCACCAACCTAAGTGATATGTTTCCCGCCGCATCGCGCGGGTAAACGACTAGTATATATATATATATATTCATGGCCATACACACATATACATATACTTCCATTTTTATTTTATTAAAAATCAATTTGTTATTAGGCTTCAAGTTTGTGAAGAACTCCAAGATTATGATAAACCCTCCATCATCATCATCATCACCAAGAATCAAGAACAACATTTTTAAGGTAAGTTTATCCCTTCAAGATTTTTGGTGGGTTTTGATAAAGTTTTGATGATATGGAGCTTGCACTTCCTTGGAATCACCTTGAAAGCTCCATTGGATCTTCAAAACAACTTGGAACTAGCTTGAAATAAGCTTAAATCTTCAAGATGGAGTTTAAAATTTGAATATAGATGTTTGTGTGTATGTGTGTACGGTTTAGAAAGAGAGAGAAAGTGGAAGGGTTGAAAAGATTTTGATCTTGAAAATGCATGTATGGAGTGCATAAGATGTAATAATGATTGTATATTCTTTCCATGCTTAACACTTGTCAGAATGGAAGCCACCAAGAAAAAGGTGGGCACCTTTATGGCTGCCTGGTGTGCATTTGGTGAGATATGTTATTATTAATATTTTGAGTCCATTTTACGAATTTGTCAAGTTTTAAATTTATAAAACACGATATTATACTAACACTAAACACACACTTGGGCAAGTGCACCCATCGTGAGCGTAGTATAGTGTTGGTAAGATACGAGGTCGTCCAAGGACACAAGAGCTTTTAGTACCGTTTTATCCTCAACGTCTAATCAATCTAATTTTTTTTGAGAAAAGTTTTGAAACATAAAAATAAAAACTAAAAATGCAAATAAAAAAAAACAGATAGACAAGATAGAATCAATTGGATCCGACTCGTCTTTAATGTATCCTTTCATGATTTTCGCACTTTCGGACTTTTTAAGAGATTATCTTAGTTATAGTAGTAGGCCCCTCTTTTGAAGGTGACGTTACTCTCAACCCAGTGGTTAGAGTCAGCAGGGATATAATCCCAAAGGGTCGGAATATTGAAACGCAATTAAGTAAGTTATTAATGCGAAAAGTGGTAGGCCCCTCTTTTGAAGGTGACGTTACCCTCGGCTAAGTGGTTTGAGTCAGCAAGGATACAATCACAAGAAGCCGGTTTAAAGTATTAATAGTAGTTTACATATGAGGGGTTCAAGCTATTCACACCCCCGCCATCCAATACCAATGGGCATTGAAGGAGGTCCTAGTAAGCTTGAACCAGGTCCTCGCAGGATCTATACACTGAACGAAGCAAGAACTTTACCAAACCATTCCCCTAACCCCTGACCAGGTAGTCAACGTGCCTTTGTATAGACCGTAAAGACACGAATGATGCAATCTTCAACTTTATATAGACAGTAAAGTAACCTCAAGACACCACGGAAAAATGATAAGAAAAAATCACCTTCAACATAAGAAACTAGTTATTAAAGTCATTAATACAAACCCAAATAAAATGTGCCGAAAGATTAAAAATCAAAAGTAATACATAAAAGACTTATCTTCACCAAGTGATGTAAGAGGCTTAACCAAACATGACCTTTGATTGGCAAGAACCCTTACAATCAATCTTGGATCCCGAGACTACTACACACTGTAAAGATGGATGATGGATGATGGTGGTGGGTGTTGGTGTTGTAGTGCTGGTGGAGTGGTGGCAAAGTGGGAGAGTAGTGGTTTGCTAAGAGATGCCTTTCAAGTGAACCAAGCACACCTATTTATAGCCAGTATAGAGCTCTGGCCACGGCCCCAAGCCCAGCGGGCACGCCCCATGGCTAGCATCTTCTCTTCCTTCATTAATTGCAAGTGTCAGCAGAGGGCCCCACACGACCCCGTGTCTCCTGGGCACGGCCCCGTGGTCAACTTTTATCTGTACTATCAAGATTATGCGTATCTTTGCGTTGACCACGCCCCGTGTTGAGCTGGGCACGCCCCCGTGGTGGGCGTGGAAACTTCTACAGGTTTGTCTTTTGTGCAGGCCCCTAACCACGCCCCATGCCCAGCTGGGCACGACCCCGTGGTCAGGCTTCTGTTGCCTTGTTTTTGCTTTGGGGATGCTGCCGAGGGGTCAGGCATGTCACGTTTATTCCTTCTTTTTGTATTTATGTTGGTTTTGGCTGCTTATTTGCTTCTTTTGTTCGTTTAAGCTCATTAGTCCTGTAAATTCAAAAGGAAGAAAGAAACACGCTTTTTCCAACATTAGTACTAAAAAAAGGTTAGTTTTATGCCTCATTTGATGTAATTTATATGTTGCATTTTGCACACATCACTTCCACCTATGTCCCACTCTCATACACATCTCTTATGCACACACACACACACACACACACACACACACACACACACATATATATAGGGTCAGGATTTAGGGAAAATGGTGAAAAATGTGAGAACGGTGAGAACGCTTATGGATCGTCGGATCAAAACAATCTATTGACTTGATTGGTGCGGTGGCGTTTTCGTAAGTAACATTAATTTTATTACTTGAACGTGCTTCATTAAGGGTAAAAAGAGTAAACATCCTTTCTTACATAAAACGCCATTAAATATAAAACGATAAATAAATATAAAACGCCAGTTTTATTACTGCGTAGTTTTTTATGTATTTTAGTTAACGTTTTCGCCTACAAAAACGCCATAAAAATATAAACGCCAAGCTTGAATGATGGGATGTGTTACAGACTTAACATATAAAGCTGAGCAAAACCAGATACATTATTAATTGCATTTATTATTATAATAATATCTCGCCTAAACTACACGCCAAAAACATCCCTTAAAGAGAAACGTCTCAGCACCTTCCATTGATCACACCAAAAAAAACAAACACCATGGTTCCTAAATGTTATGGGCGAAATTCTGAGCTCATATCCTGGAGAATATCTTAAATCATATCTTGCTTATCTGATATATGTTCATATCCGGGATGCTGATTCAGGATATTGGTAACATCCTGGATGGTCTCCTGAGGATTACTAACGGATTGTGTGCAGGAGTACAAGTCCAAGTTCCCAACGTTCATGAAGACCCTTTCTCCGGAAGACTCGGTCCAAGTCGTTCGAATGAAGACGTTGAAGCCGCTTTACTCGGTCCACAACGTTAATAATGGAATATTCGGGAGCATCCCACATTTATAGGAGTTTTAGTTTGTGTTTCGTAACTATAAATAGATGGATAAATCAGATCAATAGGACACAACAATTACACTCACTACTCTCTCACACTTACTCTCTCGCAACTTTCACTTTCACATTCACAAAAAGCATTGTAACACTTAGCGATCTGATCAATATCCTGCACTGTATCCTAACGTTTAAAGCAATAAGAAGAACAAGGCAGCTGCGATTGTCAGCTCCCGAGGTTTTATACCGGCGATCTAGATTGATCAAGGGCTTTCCTCGTACATCTCGTGTCACCCCCTTTACTTTTTGCTCTTAGTTTGATCGTAGATACAACTCAATATCCTGAGCCGTATCCTGAAAACTGTTTTTCCAAACAACTTAACCAGCATATTTCCAACACACTTTTTAGCACACTAATTTGATTACTTAATTGCTTCGATAATTTTTGACCAAAACAATTTGGCGCCCACCGTGGGGCAAGTGGTGCTATCTTTACTAAAAACTTTTGCGAAATCATTACTTAGTTTTCTATTCTCAAAACTTTTTGCCACACTATTTACAATGGCCTCAAGATCAAACATGAGCTCCTCCACCGTGTCTGCTTCAACTTCTGCTACAACTGGTTCGGTGCTTCCACCACCTCCTCCGAGGATGCCAGCTTCTTCACAACCTCAGGATATTATCCCTACTCGGAGTATCCAAGGATCTGCTCCTGTTTTGGCTTCTAATGATGAAATTCTAACCTTATTTGGAAGTGTGCAGGAACAAATGAGGCAGCAATAGGAAACAAACCAAATGCTGATGAGAGAAATACAACTCTTGAAATCTAGCTCAAGCAGACCCGTTGAGGATATCGCCACTCCTTTACAACCCAGAGCTTTGAACTTCAGTTCGGCTGTGTATACTGAGGATAACAGGGGAAATATTGTGCCTAGCCATCCTCAGAATCATACTCCTGAAATACCCTCCTCGGTCACTATGTCAACTGTGAGGAGCTCAGGATATGCTTCAGGATATGGCCAGAATCCTCGGACTGGTAACGTGTCAAATAATAATATTCTTGCTACTAACACTAATGGATCTTTGCAGGATGCAGGTATGACGTCAACATTTACTAGGGAGCTTCAGAAGTTGAAGGACATGATATCCAGTGTACCTGGAGTGGTCCATCCAATTCCGGAAGTGTCCCAAGACAGCCACAGGATATCTCGCTTCGCATATCCTATCTGTGATGCTGAGATCCCAAAGAGATTTCAAACCCCCAACATGAAGCTCTATGATGGGACTACGGATCCTGAAGAGCATATTGCCCAGTATAGGGAAATAATGGAGATTAATCCTATCCCTCCGGAGCTCAAGGAAGCGTGCCTATGCAAGGGTTTTGGTTTTACCTTAACAGGATCGGCCTTGAAATGGCTCTTAAATGTTCCTCCTCATTCGATTACATCATTTGCTCACCTAGTGAATTTATTTAATAGTCAATTTTCTTGTAGTCGAAGTTTTGAAAAACAAACAAGCGATCTCTACAGGATAACTCAAGGACCTCAGGAATCCTTAAGAGATTATGTGAACAAGTTTAGCCGGGAATCCTTAGATATTCCATATCTTGATGTTGCAACAGCTCTGCAGGCTTTCAAGATGGGGCTGCAAAAGGATTCTCAATTTTACCAAGATCTTGTAATGAACCCATGCAGGAACTTGGATGAAGCTCGAAACAGGGCCCTAAGATATATTCGACTGGAGGATGACAAAAAGATGCAAGAGAGGATAAACTCATCCCCCACCTATGAGTCAACTAATAGGAAGTCAGAATTCTCATTTAAACCATATCGCTCTAAGCCGTATGGCAGAAATGGCAACAAGAGAGTGAATGATGTCGAAGACGAGGATCCTGAAGAATATCCTGAATTATCTGAATATTGCTTTTCTTTTAACATTCCTGAATTAATGTATGCTATGCATGGTTTAGGAGACAAAGCTAGGTGGCCTCGAAAGAATCAACAAAAAGCTGATTGGAAGGATAAGTCCAAATGGTGTGCCTTCCACGAAGATTTCGGACATGTAACTGAGGATTGCATTGCTCTAAGAAAAGAAATAAGCTATCTTCTAAGCAAGGGATATCTGAAGGATCTCTTAGGAAGAAAGAAGAATAAGGGTCAGGATACTGAGAAGGATCCTGAACGAGCGGCGTCACCTCCTGCGGATGCCAAGATAATCAAATTTATTTCAAGAGGATCCGACATTTGTGGGACTTCGTATTCTGCGGCCAAGAGGCATGCAAAGGAGGCCAAGACCGAAAGGGGAGACAAACCAGCCAGGATGACTACCCTCACAACTGATAAAGTGACCACTTTCGACAGTGATGACATGGATACTGTCCAGGATCCTCACCATGATGCTCTCATAATAACATTATATGTGGCTAACCATTTTGTACGCATGATATTGGTGGATAATGGCAGCTCCGTCAACATAATCCAACTAGAGACTTTGAAAAGAATGAATGTATCTCCAATGGATATCACTTCGAAATCCACCGTGCTTGTTGGGTTCAGTGGAGAGGCTAGGAACACAGTGGGAGAGATAAAGTTACCAGTATATGTTGAAGGGGTCAACTCGATACAACGTTTCTATGTGATGGACTCCCTATCCTGCTATAACATCATACTGGGCAGGCCATGGATCCATGATATAAAGGTTGTGCCATCAACTTATCATCAATGCATCAAGATCCCTACCCCTTGGGGGGTTGTCAAGGTTGATAGTGATCAGCAGGAGGCGAAAGAATGTTACTAATCCTCAATGAAATCCTCAACCAAGCCTAATACAGCATAGCAATTAAAGATGCGGGCCCAGGATATCGTGGAGGCTTCAGAGCAGGATATGAAGAAAATTATCCTGGATCAGGATAATCCTGATATCTCGGTGCTCGTAGGAACCAATATCCCTCAGGATATTGAAGAACAGTTAACTAACTTTTTGAAGTGCAGGATGTCGACATTTGCATGGAAGCATGAGGATATGACAGGTATATCCAAAGACATTATCACTCACAAGCTTGGAATTGACAGGTCGTTCAAGCCTGTTCAGCAAAAAAGAAGGAAGTTTGCTCCTGAACGAAATACAATTATCCAAGAGGAAGTTGAAAGATTGTTAAAGTCCAAAATGATCAGAGAAGTAAAGTTTCCAAGATGGCTAGCAAATGTAGTCGTGGTACAGAAGAAAAATGGGAAATGGAGAGTCTGTGTAGATTACACAGACTTGAATAAGGCTTGTCCAAAAGACCTATTTCCTCTTCCTCATATTGATGCAATGGTGGATGCTACTGCCGGCCATGAGATGTTAACCTTCATGGATGCATCCTCAGGATTTCAGCAGATTCAAATGGAGCCTTCGGACCAGGAGGATACTGCCTTCATGACACCAACAGGTATTTATTATTATACTGCTATGCCTTTCGGTTTGAAAAATGCAGGTGCAACATACCAGAGATTGGTAAACATGATGTTCAAAGATAAGCTGGGGGACACAATGGAGGTATACATCGACGATATGGTGGTAAAATCTAAAAGGCTGAGGATCACCTCCAGGATATTAAGGGAGCATTTGATATCCTGGATCAGTATAACATGAAACTAAATCCTGCTAAGTGCCATTTCGGAGTGGGGGCAGGAAAGTTTCTAGGATATATGGTGACCAAAAGAGGAATAGAGGCAAGCCCGGAGCAGATTACAGCCATCTTGGATATCAAATCACCTTCAAATATGAAGGATGTTCAACGGTTAACAGGGCGAGTTGCAGCATTGAACAGATTTATCTCAAGATCCTCCGAGAAATGCAAGGAATTTTATGATATCCTGAAGAAAAACAGGAAGTTCGAATGGGGAGAGAAGCATGAAGCAGCCCTGCAGGATTTGAAGCAATATCTTTCAACCGCACCTTCATTGATGAAGCCTGAGAATGTGACAACCCTCAAAATTACAGGTACTGTAATTAATTTTAATTACGTACTTAATGACTGTGCTTGATTACAACTGACAATTTAAACTGCTCTATGATTTTTATATCGTACATACACATGCATCATATTTTATACAGTCACTCCATTTATTACACACAAGCTTGAGTAATAAACTTGATGCACAAAACACAGTTAACACACTGAACGGATAACTTAGAAACATGTTGACAATGCCAACACATAGCCAAACAATAGGTTGAGGGACCTATTTAACATTCTTTGAAACTTGCTAGAAAACATCGAGGACTAAAACCTTCATTATTTGAAAGTACAAAGTTTAGGGACTAAATTGTCATTTTTAAAACTTATATTTTAAATAAACTAAATATATATATATTTTTGGTTTAAAAGTACAAGGACCATTGGGTCATTTTCTCAAACTAGTAGTTCAGGGACCATTATGGTCACTTTTAAAACTATTTTAACCAAATTTCCTAACCAGGTTAGTTATTATATAAAGGATTTCAAAATAAAAGTTAACCTAGTTAACTATATGAGTTAACTGTTACAAGGACCATTTTTGTACAAATGAAACTACAGGGACCATAGTGTAAATTCTCAAAAATTCGGAAAAAATGGGGTTGAACCGGTTGGGTGTGAGGATCGAACTCGTGACCATGCGTTTGAAACCGAAGTGTCTTAGCCAGTTTTTCCTCCAGGCAAGAGCTGATAGAACTCAGGTTTTAATTGTTTTATACACTATTTGGAAGTAAATATTATCATTAATAATATTCTGAAATAAAAAGGGTTTAAAACCCATCAAACAGGCCAACAACAAGACTCGAACCGGTGCCCCTTCGCACCCATCAGCGCGCATCAACCAGCTGGACTACCAGACCACATGTGTTTGATATTAGATTGTATTATATATATACAAACCTTAAAATCGATCTGAATATATAAATACTAAACTGCAGGTCGCGATTTTCTACCAAAACACACCAAATTCGCCCAAAATTGAATTTTTCCACTTCCTTCATCACTTTTAACCTAACCCACTATGATTATACTCCTTTTCATTAAATATTTCGCACTAAGAACGCATTAAACCACCACTAACCGGGATTTATTATATAAAAAAAGGTTAGATAAGTGGAATTAATCTACTAATTTTGTGTCGGTTTGATCAAATTTTTCGTGTATAAAAGGCTCCATGAACTCTCACAAATCTTCCACACCCATTAGAACACTTAAACATACTGTTTTTGACGAAACCCGATCGGAAACATTCGCCGGAGTTCAAACTCGCCGGAATCTTGTCGATACGCCGTTCCAGCCGATACCGGTTCGTTTTTATTGTTTCAATTAGTTCATTTATGCTTATACAATGTTTCCCCAAAGTTAATTAAATTATAAACCAGTTTTGATCATGAATTGCGACGTTTGACTTTTTGTTTGACTCTGATTTGGGGAAGATGACACAATTGATTTCTGTATATATTGAACAAACTAAACTATTAAACAACCACCAGGCCTAGCCCAGTGGTTGTGTGTGTTTATTGCAAAACAAAGACCCGGGTTCAAACCCAGGGGTCTTCAAATATTTTTAAACTTTTTATTTTTGATGTTTTTATTATTCCAACAATTTTTATAACATTATCGACCACTGTTAGTTTTATGAAAAATATAAATTTGACAATTTATTTATAAAACTAATTTTTATGATATTAAGACAGTTTATTACTAAATAATTCCTAATAAATCGAGTTTTAGGAATTAAAATCTGAAATTTTCAGATTAAACATTTTAAATACTGATCTTTACAAAAATAATATTGTTACTCACATTTTATATAAATTTGATATTTATATAAATAAATCAGTATTTATACTTATTTATATAGTTTAATTTAATGTAATTAAATTATATAACTATATGATTTTGATCCAAAATTATTCTTATGACAAAATATGCATTATTCTGAATTTATATAAATTTAGAATCTGAATTTTTATTATGTTTAATTATTTAGATAATTAAACTTATATAAACTTATTTATTGTTATCATAATCATTTTAATTCATTTTATTTATTTAAAATGATTCAAAGGCCATAATAATTATTTTAAATCAGTAATATTCAAGTTCAAATAATTAAAAATGTGATTTTAATTATTCTGATTTAAATTAATTATTTTTGATAATTAGTTATATAATTATCACATTATTTCTTTTAGACAAAACACTACCGAATCCTATAGATTTAGGATCTCCGCTCATTCGATTAAACATTATTGTTGATACATATTCCATATTATTGCATGTTCAATCAATTAGAGTGACGTGGAATATTATTCCCAAGAACTCTCACATTAGCATATTTATTTGGACTTACTCAAAATCAAGGTGAGTTCATGTTCCCCCTTTTCTCATAACTGTTTCCAGTTTTATACTTCGGGGGTGGAATACATGTTACAATTATTACAGACACTTACAGACATATTTATACATGGTGTGAGTTCATGTCCCCCTTTTCTCTTAACTGTTTTCAGTTTTATACTTCGGGGGTGGAATACATGTTACAAATATTACAATTTTTACAAATGGTATAATTACAAGAAGCACACTTGGTGAGAACGAGTACCAAGTATGTTACAACTATTACAGACATTTTTATAAAACACTTAAGGCCATTAATCCTCGGACCAAGGGACATGAGTGATAGATTAGATCTATTTGGGTGTAGCGAGCCCACACCCGTGAGGTCAGGGTGACCCATAGAGGTGACTATGTCTTCCAGCCGGAAGCCCGGTACAAATTTGCTAGGTTTGAGTTTTCCTGCACCTTATCACACTTACCTTTGGCTTTGCAACCCATTGGTGACTTCTTTTTCCTTATTGCTACATACCAGGGACTTTCATACACTGTTTACAAAGGATTATACATACATCGTAACAAAGGGACATTTATACACACAAGACATATTTTAAAGGCTTATACACACAGACTTACACATGAACTCGCTCAACCTTTTGTTGATTTTTCAAACTACATGTATTTCAGGGAACTAGCAGGATCTGGCAGGGTATGCATGTGTCTAGCTGCGTTGGATAAATAGATGTCATTCAAAGCTGTGAAGTTTGAGAAGTGTAACCTATTCCTGGACGAGTTACATATCTCTAAACCTCGTCTTATTTAAAGTCTTTTGGTGTCCTATGAAAATGTTTTAAATAATTTGTGGTTTGTAACTTATTTCAAATGTCGATGTTTCTAAACAATGATATTGTAGTATTATCTCACTATTTTTAATGGATGAACATCTCGTATTTTTATCATATAGCATTGTTGTGATTGTTGCTATGGTATTAAGAAGTCACACCAAATAAACCCACGCTTCCGCAAAAGCCAGGGTGTGACAGAGAATGGTGAACCACTGTCCCTATACCTCGCAGTATCGGGGAATGCTGTAAGTGCCGTCCTTATAAAGGATCATGAAGGTCAGCAATACCCTGTCTATTATGTTAGTAAAAGTTTGTTAGATGCTGAAACCATATATTCTCATTTAGAAAAGTTGATACTAGCACTATTTATGGCATCAACGAAGCTTAGACATTACTTTGAGACACATAAAATTCATGTTAAAACCAATTATCCTGTCAAGAATGTGCTTAGGAAACCCGAGATGTCAGGCAGGATGGCCAAGTGGTCAGTAAAGTTTAGTGCTTATGACTTAGTGTATGAACCTAGGAATGCCATAAAATCGCAGGCTGTAGCTGACTTTGTGGCTGATTTCAGTAGTGACATTCAGGATGAGGTAGACCTAGAAGTCCAACAATTAGGAGAATCCTCATAATCCTGGATATTATATACTGATGGTGCATCTAATGTTAGAGGAGTAGGATTGGGAATACTACTAAAATCGCCACAGGGGGACATATTACCCCAGGCTATTAGGTGTGAATATGAGGCTTTAATTGCAGGATAAGAGTTGGCTAAAAATATGAATATTAAGAATTTGCAAGTATATGTTGACTCCTTGTTAATCACTAATCATTTTAATGGATCCTACGCAGTTAAAGGTGAGAAGTTAATCGAATACCTCGATATTCTCAAAAAATTAGCAAGATATTTCGATGTTTTTACACTTGAACATGTACCAAGGGAAGATAATGCTGAAGCAGTGCCTTAGCAAGTCTGGGATCATCGGTCAGGATACCAGAAGGGACCCAAATACCAATATTGCATATCTTGTATCCTGCAACGAATCCTCAGGATAAGGAAGTAGTAAGTATTCAGGATCCTGGAGCCGGGTATCCTGAAGAGGATCCTAAATCCTGGACGGCTCCAATCATAAGATATCTCAAGGAAGGACACATCCCTAAAGACGAAAATCCCAAGGCATTTAGGATGAAGGTATCACGATTCACTATTATAAATAATGTTTTGTACAAGAAATCTCTTGCAGGACCATATTTGAGATGCTTGGAAGATCCTGAAGCCAAAGAAGTACTTCAGGATATACATGAAGGGGATTGCGGTAACCACACTGGGGGCAGGTCGTTATTTTCAAAAATATTGAGAACTGGATACTATTGGCCGACAATGAAGAAAGATGCTGCAGAATATGCTCGAAGGTGTCATGCATGTCAAAGACACAGTAACATACTACATCAACCAGCTGAACCGCTATATCCTATAGCTTCCCCTTGGCCATTCATGAAATGGGGGATGGACATAGTAGGGAAATTACCAAAAGCTCCAGGAGGAAAAGTCTTTATGCTGGCAATGACTGATTATTTCTCTAAGTGGGTTGAAGCTGAAGCGTTTGTTCAAGTCAGAGACCAAGAAGTAGTGTCCTTTGTAAAGAGGAATATCCTGACCAGGTTTGGAGTACCAGCTGAAATCATTTGTGACAATGGATCCCAGTTTATAAGCAAGAGGACTACTGACTTTTGCAAATGTTTGGGAATCAAAATGATCACATCTACCCCGGTACATCCTCAAGCAAATGGACAAGCTGAATCCTCAAACAAGATAATTGTCAACAACTTAAAGAAGAGACTAGGAGCCAAGAAAGGAAGATGGGCAGAAGAACTACCCTTTTTTTTGTGGGCTGATAGAACGACGGTAAAAAATGCAACGGGCCAAACCCCATTTTCCTTGGTATTTGGAGCAGAAGCAGTGATCCCAACAGAGATGGTGATACCTACTGCAAGATCTATCCTCCGGGATCCTGAGCAGAATCCTGAAGCTTTGTGCCAAGATTTGGACACTGTAGACGAGACAAGAGATGCAACAAGGCTAAGGATGGCAGCATATCAACAAAGGATATCCATAGCATATAACAAGAATATAAGGACTAGGAGGTTTCAAGTTGGGGATTGGGTGTTAAGAAAAGCTTTTCAGAATACTACTAATCCTGCCGATGGAAAGTTGGCTCCAAAATGGGAAGGACCCTATGAGATTGAATCAGAAGCAGGGAAAGGAGCATATCGACTCAAGAATATGGAAGGGGATATGCTACCAAGATCCTAGAATGCTATACAGCTCTATTACAAGTAAGAATAGAATTTAATTTCTATCTCAGAATGGTATGTATTCTATCTCTCTTAAATATATTTGAATTAGTTCATTATCTTGAACCCAATACTGACTTAGGCATCGGAGGGGTGTTAGCCAAGCTAACACCCACCTTAGTTTAAGGTTGTTTTGCAGAATATGTCTCAGGATATAGCTCCAGGATACATGCTCAGGATATCTCGAAGGATTAGAGGATTGGCCCCCTCTCTCACGGTTAAGGGATCCTGATCCCTTCAAAGGTTTAAAGGTATTCACCTTTCTCTCGAATTGGATTTGAACACCCCGCCTGGAGCGCAAGTCATCTGGGGATAGTTCAAGGTAACGGGACCAGTTCATGTAAAAGTGGCTGACAATTTCGTTACTATTGGCTATATCCTGGATCCTAAAGGTATATGAGGATTGATCACCCTCTCTCACGAAAGGGTATTTTCATACCCTCTAAGGTTTAAAGGTTTTCGCCTTTTTAAGACTTGGAGTTTATACACTCTCGCCTGTAGCGCATGAAATTCAGGGTTTATCCCCAGCATATTAAGGGTTTATCCCCAGGATAGGATATGAGGGTTTATCCCCAACATATTGAGGGTTTATCCCAAGAAATCAAGGGTTTATCCCAGGATATTCAGTAAAAGCTAAAGTATGACTACATTTACGTTCCTATGTTGAACACAGGGGACATACATTGTACAATTTAAAGGATGGATTCAAATTTATAAGTGTACACTGGGGACACCCCTATGATTGAGGATTGAAATTGGCTCTCTGGGAATATTTGGTAGGGTTTCTCCTTTTTATTTGGATAGCTTGAGTTATATAAATTCTGAGACATTATCCTAAGTAGGATATCTCTCAGGATATTCTTACGATGTGTTCCCAAAATTGTCCAAGCTAAACTATCTTCATAAGTAAAATTTATATACTAAGATAGTGACAACAGAAATAAAATCAAAAGAAAGTTATATTATTAACATATCAAAAGTTGTGCTTTTGGTTTCACCTCAAACCAAGGTCCGTCCACCAAAAGCACAATTAGTCCCATACCATATTTACTAAACAGTTGAAGGTTTTGTCTCAAACCGAGACCTATCCACCTCCAACTGTTATATTGTTCAAAAGAAAGACATACTAACATTGATGACCAAGGGCTTCGTCCTGAAACTCAGGATCCCTCCACCTTTGGCCATCATATTGTTCAAATACAGGAAAGTTAAAATGCAGGAAAGGTAAATTGTCTTAGGGTTATAAACCAACGATCAAATTTAAAAAAGTGGGCTCTGGCCTAGGCATCAACATCCATCATTTCCCACTTGAATGCCCTCACACAGCGGCATCCTCACCAGCCTTCTCCGTCTTCTCGACCCCAGCATCTGTCCCGGCATCCTGTGCAGCATCCTCGCCAGCATCCGTCCCAGCGTCCTTCTTATCTCCAGCCTAGTCCACCACCTCTGCTGACTTAGAGGATTCACCAGCTTCAAGAGGATATGGCACAACCTTGCCTCCAAGCTCCTTCAGCTTTGCTACCCAGGATTCAACCCGCCAGGATGGGCACTCAAGGCCTGTCTCCTTGGCTTCATAAGCCATCTTAGTGCGAGCTTGTATCAGGGAGACGATGGCAGAGGCTTTAATCCCTTCTCGGAAAGAGACCATGGCTTGTTCATGCTCCATTTGGACGGTAGCCAGTTTGATCTTAGCATCCTGGGTGACCTTCTTCAGCTTGTCCTCGTAATGCCGAGTCTTCGCTTCGGCAATAACTCCTTGGTCGGCAACGGTGGTCTCGAGCTGTTTAATCCTGGCCTCTTGGAACGTATTTGTGCTGCAAGCGTCGGTGTAAAGGTGGAGCAAATGTTGGAGGCCCTGTACGTCAAAATTCTGGTATGAGTTAAAATATATTAACCAGGATATCCTGTCAGGATATCCTGTCAGGATATGTGTGCAGGATATAGTCGCAGGATATTACCTTGTTAAGGAAGGATGTCATCGGCTCTAAGGAGTCAGAAAAGCTGAGTTCTTCATAGGAGAACCCTTCCGAGCCTGGGGCACTGACTTCGGAGCCTTTCCTCTTTTTTGCGGTGGAAGCACGAGTCCTTGGGTTGGCCTTAGGGGCCGGGAGCGGTTTGGAGCTAGTAGCAGCAGGAGCCTCTTTTTTGACGATGACTGGAGTGGGGTAACTGTCAAGTTCGTTAAGATCAAGAAGGATTGGAACTTTGCTGGAGTCTGCATACAGGAAGTCAAATTTTTCCTAAATATATCAAATAAAAACATGTATGCAGGATATCGTGCAGGATCCTTACCAGACATATTTGCACTGGAAAGAGGGCTTGGAGATGGTGGAGATGGGTTAAAACTTCTTTCAGCCTCTGGGAGGAGTCTGATAGCGTCAATTCTCTTCTGTGAATCAGCTAGGGGAGGTGCAAGCTTCCTAAAATCAGCTGTGTACAAGACAATAAAAGAAAATGGTTAGCTCAAAGATATGAAGCAGGATACAAGACAGGATCATCCTAGAACCCTAAATCCTACCCTTTCTCAACCACTTCACCGGATATTCCGTTCCACCAGGGATGGAGTGTCTTTTTACAAAGAAGAACTTGGATTGCCATTTCTCCTCGTTCCTGGTGGCACGAAGTATCAGTGGATCGCCGGAGGTAGAATAGAATAAAAATCTACAGGAACCATGGCATCTAAGCTGATACGTTAGGGGGAGGTCATGAACGGAAAGGTCAGGGATATGATTTCTCTTGATCTGATCAAGAACAGACAAGACTCGCCAGAGCATCGGCATTTTCTGACTGAAGCAGATTTTGGTCACATTGAAGAACTCGGTGATAAAGTCTGAGAAAGGAAATTGCAGCCCTAGGGTGAAGGGGAAAGCATTGAAGCACAACCACTCGTCGGAAACCATGTCCGACCGAATTTCCCGGTCAAACGGCCGGAACACCGTTTCTTTTGGAAAGATGCCGGAGGATTTGAGAGCCCACAAGTGGGCACTATCAAAGGAGCATATCTCTTTCTCCGGTTCTTGGAGAAGATTCTGCTGGATGAATGAGGGGGCAGAGTCACCGGAGCTTGATCTTGTTTGCCTTATCATATTCTCGCCGGAATATTGAACAGAATGTGAGAAGAAGATGGAATAAAGAGAGAGAAGTATTTACCTTTTTCTCTTCGGTAAAGGTTAAATGGGATAAGCATGAGAAGATATAGGGGAGCAATGAGTAAATATATGTTGCGCGGTTACAAACGGTCACATCATGGGTCTAATCTCTTAATTGCCTCGTTATTCGTAAAAAATATAGCCGTTAGTGCCAGGATACTAAACGGTAACATTTTTTGGGGACAAATGTTATGGGCGAAATTCTGAGCTCATATCCTGGAGAATATCTTAAATCATATCTTGCTTATCTGATATATGTTCATATCCGGGATGCTGATTCAGGATATTGGTAACATCCTGGATGGTATCCTGAGGATTACTAACGGATTGTGTGCAGGAGTACGAGTCCAGGTTCCCAACGTTCATGAAGACCCTTTCTCCGGAAGACTCGGTCCAAGTCGTTCGAATGAAGACGTTGAAGCCGCTTTACTCGGTCCACAACGTTAATAATGGAATATTCGGGAGCATCCCACATATATAGGAGTTTTAGTTTGTGTTTCGTAACTATAAATAGATGGATAAATCAGAACAATAGGACACAACAACTACACTCACTATTCTCTCACACTTACTCTCTCGCAACTTTCACTTTCACATTCACAAAAAGCATTGTAACACTTAGCGATCTGATCAATATCCTGCACTGTATCCTGACGTTTAAAGCAATAAGAAGAACAAGGCAGCTGCGATTGTCAGCTCCCGAGGTTTTATGGCGGCGATCTAGATTAAGGGCTTTCCTCGTACATCTCGTGTCACCCCCTTTACTTTTTGCTCATAGTTTGATTGTAGATACAGCTCAATATCCTGAGCCGTATCCTGAAAACTGTTTTTCCAAACAACTTAACCAGCATATTTCCAACACACTTTTTAGCACACTACCTCACTTAACTAATTTGATCACTTAATTGCTTCGCTAATTTTTGACCAAAACACTAAATACCCCTCACTGTAAAACGCCAAAAAGTTAAAAAAATCAACGATGGCAAACATCGTTTCTTGGATATTCAGTATTGTTCTACGTGAAGTTTCACTGAATAGTTTGTTAGATGAGGGGAGTAAGATTTTGCTGCATGAGATGGACAAATCTTCAAGAAAAAGAGACTGATGACAGTCATATGTTATTTTGTCTTCTTTGTTCTTGAAAAAGGCTTGGATGAGGAGAAGAGATCGATCCCAGTGTAAATGCTATTTTGGACTCCATGATGATAATGAAAATGACGGACACATAGCATCCACCCATACGGCGTCGATCTATGTCTCCAACATCCACAAAGCCACCTCAACACATGAACAACAAAAACCACACCAAAATCAAAACGCCATTTATTTGTGACAGTTCTTGTAGTTTCAAAAGATGAAATAGACTGATGACAGTGAAGATTTAGAAGATAATTTGGATTCGGATTTTTAATTTATTTTTTGTTTGCTTCTATTTTTTTAATTTTTTTCTATGGTTTGTTATGTAATTTTCAGCTAAGAACAAATACATTAATTCTCTAAAAAATGCTTGTGAAACGCCATCATGCCACAAACGCCAAACTCGCAAACTATAATAAAATTCCTTTGGAAAAATAATATTAATGGTGTGCGTTAGGTGTGATATGTTTTTATTGATATTTTGAGCCCATTTTACGCATTAGTCAAATTTTAAATTTGTAAAACACGATATTATACTAACACTAAACACACACTTGGGCAAGTGCACCCATCGTGAGCGTAGTATAGTGTTGGTAAGATACCGAGGTCGTCCAAGGACACAAGAGCTTTTAATACCGGTTTATCCTTAACGTCTAATCAATCTAAATTTTTGAGAAAAGTTTTGAAACATGAAAATAAAACTAAAAATGAAAAGATAAATAAAATAAAAATAGATAGACAAGATAGAATCACTTGGATCCAACTCGTCTTTAATGTATCCTTTGATGATTTTCGCACTTTCGAACTTTCGAACTTTTTAAGAGATTATCTTAGTTATAGTAGTAGGCCTCTCTTTTGAAGGTGACGTTACCCTCAACCCAATGGTTTGAGTCAGCAGGGATACAATCCCAAAGGGTAGGAATATTGAAAGACAATTAAGTAAGTTAATAATGCGAAAAGTGGTAGGCCCCTCTTTTGAAGGTGACGTTACCCTCGGCTAAGTAGTTTGAGTCAGTAAGGATACAATCCCAAGAAGCCGGTTTAAAGTATTAATAGTAGTTTACATATGAGGGGTTCAAGCTATTCGCACCCCCGCCATCCAATACCAGTGGGTATTGAAGGAGGTCCTAGTAAGCTTGAACCAGGTCCTCGCAGGATCTATACATTGAACGAGACAAGAACTTTACCAAACCATCCCCCTAACCCCCGACCAGGTAGTCAACGTGCTTTATATAGACCATAAAGACACGAATGATGACATCATTTACTTTATATAGACAGTAAAGTAACCACAAGACACCATGAGAAAATGATAAAGACAATTCACCTTCAACATAAGAAACTAGTTATTAAAGTCATTAATACAAACCTAAACAAAAAGTGCCAAAAGATTAAAAAACAAAAGTAATACATTAAAAACTTGTCTTCACCAACTTTGATTGGCAAGAACCCTTACAATCAATCGTGGATCCCGAGACTACTACACACTCAAAAGATGGATGATGGAAGATGGTGGTGGGTGTTGGTGTTGTAGTGGTGGTGGAGTGGTGGCAAAGTGGGAGAGTAGTGGTTTGCCAAGGGATGCCTCTCAAGTGAACCAAGCACCCCTACTTATAGCCAGAACAGAGCTCTGGCCATGACCCCGTGTCTAGTAGGCACGCCTCGTGGCCATCATCTTCTTTTCCTTCATTAATTGCAAGTGTCAGCAGAGGGCCCCACACGACCCCGTGTCTCATGGGCACGGCCCCGTGGTCAACTCTTTGATGTACTATCAAGATTCTGCATATCTTAGCATTGACCACGCCCCGTGTTGAGCTGGGCACGCCCCCGTGGTGGGCGTGGAAGCTTCTACAGGTTTGTCTTTTGTGCAGGCTCCTGACCATGCCCCATGCCCAGCTGGGCACGGCCCCATGGTCAGGCTCTGTTGCCTTGTTTTTGCTTTGGGGATGCTGCCGAGGGGTCGGGCATGTCACGTTTATTCCTTATTTTTGTATTTATGTTGGTTTTGGTTGCTTATTTGGTCCTTTTGTTCTTTTAAGCTCGTTTGGTCCTGTAAATTCAAAAGGAAGAAAGAAACACGCTTTTTCCAACATTAGTACTAAAAAAGGTTAGTTTTGTGCCTCATTTGATGTAATTTATATGTTGCATTTTGCACACATCAAATACCCCCACACTTGAATATTTGCTTGTCCTCAAGCAAAACTCTTTAGCATGTGGCTTACACACCCAAATGGAAGAGGTAGAGGAGAAGTTTTGGGCTTATCTTGAGTGTCGGGAATCCAAGATCTTTATTAAGTTTTATTTTAATTTTATTTACAATCCTATTAGTCATGATTTATTTAGAACAATTTATAAGAAAAATTATTTATTTAGGCATAACATGCCTCTTTAAAATTCCACTCAACACTCGGCCGATTTGTGTATTTTTGTGAAACACTCGAGACCGGCGTGGAACTTACTTCTACCATATGCTTGCCAAGCAATCAAACCTCCTCATTTTTAACTATAAACCTTTGTAAATATCAAGAGGACTTGGGGAAGGGTTAGGCCTGGGCTAAGGGTAGGTGGTTAGTAAAAATAGCGAAAAGCGTAAAAAACGTTGGTTGTCATAAAACTTTTTGTTTTTTTGACTTTTATTCAAACTAAGCACATTCAAACAAGATTTCTTTGAGGAACTTGTTTGTTTATCGCAAGACTTTCATTTTTTTTATGTCACAAGATAACCGAGTGATGTGTTCAAAATGTAACATATAAATTTCATCAAATGAGACATAAAACTAACCCTTTTTTAGTACTAATGTTGGAAAAAGTGTGCTTTTGTCTTCCTTTTGTATTTTCAGGATTAAATGAGCTCAAATTAACAAAAGAAGCAAAAAGACATCAAAATCTAACATAAATACAAGAAAAGGAACAAGATGTGACATGCCCGACCCCACGACAGCATCTTCCCAAGCAAAACAAGAGATCAGAAGCCTGAACGCGCCCCGTGCTCAGCCAGCACGGGGGCGTGCCCAAGTGTCAGCAGAAAAGACAAAGTGGTAGAAGCTTCTATTGCCCACCACGGGGTCGTAGTCAACTATAAGATTCACACATTCCAGGCAAATCTTCATAGTACAAAGATTCTTCTGCACACGGGGTCGTGCTCAGCGGACACGGGGGCGTGGTCAACTAATAAGACAAAGCTGCATTAAATGAAGAAAGAGAATATGTGGACACGGGGCCGTGCCCACTGGACACGGGGCCGTGCCCGAGCTTCTGTTCAGCCTATAAATAGAAGTGCTTGGCTCAAGCTCAAACCACCCCTTGGCACACCACCTCTCTCACACTTCACCCACCACCACCATAACACCATCATCCACCACCATCATCCATTGTCCATCGTAGAGTGTGTGAGTCGTCTCGGGATCCAAGATTGATCGTAAGAGTTCTTGACAATCAAGGCCATGTTTGCCTAAGTCTCTTACATCACTTGGTGAAGAAAAAGTGTCTAGTGTAATACTTTTTATTTCTAATCTTTTCGCACTTTTTATTTGGTTTCGTATTAATGACTTTAATAACTAGTTGCTTATGTTGAAGGTGATCTTTCTTTATCGTTTGTCCGTGGTGTCTTGAAATTATTTTACTGTCTATATAAAATAAAAGATTTTCACCATTCATATCTCCACGGTCTATATGGAGGTATGTTGGCTACCTGGTCGGGGGTTAAGGGAACGGTTTGGTAAAGATCTTGCCATTGTTCAGCGTTTAGAGGTCCTGCAATGGAACTGGGTTAAATTTAGTAGGACCTCCTTCAATACTTAACGGTATTGGATGGCGGGGGTCCAAACTCTTTGATCCCCTCATAAGTTAACTACTATTAATACTATAACCCGGCTATTTAGGGTTGTATCCCTGCTGACTTAGACTACTTAGTCGAGGGTAACGTTACCTCCAAAAGAGGGGCCTACCATAATATTGCATTAATAACTTAATTAATTATCTTCCAATAATCCACCCTTTTAGGATTGTATCCTTGCTGACTCAAACTACTGGGGTGAGGGTAACGTCACCTTCAAAAGAGGGGCCTACTACAATAACTAAGATAATCTCTTAAATATGTGCAAAAGTGCGGAAATAATCAAAGGTTATACTAGATACGAGTCGGAACCAAGTGATTCATCTTGTCTATCTGTTTTTATTTTTATTTTCAGCATTTTACTTATTTTTATTTTTCTTAGTTTAAAACATTTTTCTAAACTTTTTATTTTGATTAGACGTTGAGGATAAACCGGTACTAAAAGCTCTTGTGTCCTTGGACGACCTCGGTATCTTACCAACACTATACTACGCTCACGATGGGTGCACTTGCCCATATGTGTGTTTAGTGTTAGTAAAATATCGTGTTTTATAAATTTAAAACTTGGCTAAAAATAAGTGTTAAAGGGGCTTAAAATATACACCTAATATATATAACACTTCACACGCATCAAGTTTTTGGCGCCGCTGCCGGGGACACAAGGATTTTAAGAAAGTTAGGAGTCAACGGCCTAATCGTTTTTCTTATTTTTCATTTTTTTAGGATTTTTTTTTAGTTTTTCAGCTTCTGCAGAGCTCAGCACGGGCCGTGCCTGGTCGGACACGGGCCGTGCCCAGCATCATCACTGGCAGTTTTTATTTTCTGAGTTACAGAGAGCTGAACACGGGGCCGTGTCGGTGCAACACGGGGCCGTGTCCAACTCCCAGTAACAGGGATCCGGGAAACAATTACTGTATCTCTGACCACGGGCCGTGTTCACTGAGCACGGGGCCGTGGTGAACCTTCTGACCAACATTCTTTTGTGTTTTTCTTGCAGGACTTGGAACCCAGGTGCCACATTTGAACCTCCTACGTAGTGCATGAGCTCCAGTTCTAGTAGAGACATAAAAGAACCTCTAGAAGAACCCGAACGCTTTCTCAGAAAAAGACTTAAAGCTAAAAATCAAGAGAAAGTTTCGGGGGACCCACTTCCAATGGCGGACCAACGTACCCTCATGGATTACCTACGGCCCACCGTAGGCAATCTCGGCGCCGCTATCAATGCATCGAATGTCGAAGCCAACAACTTCGAACTTCGGCCGCATTTGATACAAATGCTCCAAAACTCCGCAACCTTCCATGGGCTTGCGGACGAGGATCCCCATCTACATATTACTAATTTCTTGGAAATATGTGATACTTTTCGGATCAATGGAGCATCAAACGACGCCATTCGCCTTAGGATGTTTCCATTTTCACTAAAAGACCGAGCTAAGGCTTGGCTTAACACCCTCCTAGTTGGCTCAGTAAACACCTGGGATGAACTAGCCCAAAAGTTTCTATATAAGTATTTCCCTCCTGCTAAAACGGCTAAACTAATGACTGAAATTAATACATACTCACAAGAGGATGGTGAATCCTTATATGAAACTTGGGAAAGGTTCAAGGAGCTTCTAAGAAAGTGTCCTCATCACGGTCTAGCGGTGTGGCAACAAGTTGCCACACACAAGACAGACACTTGATTCAAGCTCCGGGGGACTTTTAGGTAATCGTCGCCCAAATGAAATATATAATTAAATTGAGGAAATTGCTCAAACCAATTTTCAATGGCACACTCCCCGAGGTAATAAATCTATTACCCCGGGCGCCCATAAGGTTGATGAAAGCACCTCTTTACAAGCCCAAATCGAGGCCCTCTCTTCGAAAATCAAAAGGTTAGAAATGACAAAAACGGCCTCGGTTATGGCTTGTGAAGGGTGTGGTGGGTCACATGAAAATTGGAGTTGTATGAAAGAATTAGATGAACAAGCAGAAACGGTAAACTACATTGATAATAGACCTAGGACGTCGGGTCCTCCAACGGGTACCTACAACCAAGGATGGCGTAACCACCCAAATCTTGGTTGGAGAGATCCCGGCAATAGTAGTAACCAACAAAACCAACGAACTAATTTTCAACAACCACAAAATTTCTCTCAACAACAAGGTGGAAGAGAAAGGCTTGAAGATACCGTATCTCGCCTCATCTCCGACACCGAAAAGAAAAACTCAGATCGATTTCAACAATTAGAATCGAATTTTAGAAATCAACAAGCTAGCATTCAAAACGTTGAAAAACAATTAAATCAACTAGCTCAAAATTTCTCCGAGAGACCACAAGGCGCGTTACCGAGTAATACCGAAACCAACCCAAAGGCGCAAGTACACCTCATCACTTTGAGAAACTGAACCGTGGGTCCCGAGGATGCCCCGTTACCACCAGTTGAAGGAAGTTAACACCAAAACACGACTTCACCTACACCTCAACCAGAAACGGCTTCTTCACCAAATCAAGAGCCCACCAAGACTCCTCCAATTCCATACCCCGGTAGGTTAAATCGTCAAAAGACCGATGAGCAATTCGCAAAGTTCGAAAGTCTACTAAAACAATTGCATGTTAATATTCCTTTTATTGAGGTCCTAACCCAAATGCCTAAATATGCAAAATTCATGAGGGATTTCCTCACTCACAAAAGGAAAATTGAATCATTGCAATTAGTTGACTTAGGCGAAGAATGCTCCGCTTTAGTACTCAACAAACTTCCACAAAAGAAAATCGATCCCGGGAGCTTCACAATTCCTTGCTCGATTGGGAAGTCCCCCGTTCGTAATGCATTAGCCGATCTTGGGGCTAGCATTGACCTCATGCCCACATCAATGTTCAAACGACTCGGCCTAGGAACAACAAGCCCTACAAAGATGAGCATACAACTCGCCGACAGGTCCGTCAAATTTCCACAAGGTGTCGCTGAAAATCTGCTGGTCAAGGTAGACAACTTCGTTTTTCCAACCGACTTTGTCATCCTAGACATGGAAGAAGACACCGATGTCCCTCTCATCCTCGGGAGGCCATTTCTAGCCACTACCCAAGCAGTGGTGGATATGAATGATGGAACGTTAACATTGAAGTTTGGGGATGAGGAAGTGAAGTTTGAATGTGGAAAGAAAGTAGAGGAAGAAGACCCGGTCAAATACATGAAGGTCATAGACTCAAGCTTGGATGACGCTCTCCGACGGTGTAACATGGGATGCAATACATCCCACTTGGGTAACATGTGACCAGGCTTTGAGTCTAGCCAAGGACCCTTATAAACGTGGCGCACCACGGAGGCATTCCGTGGAACTATCCTTAGTTTAGATTAATTTTCTTGTTTTCTAGTTAGTTTTAATTTTCAGGAATAAAACACACTTGAGATGGCAAAGGATACAAGGGAAACTTGAACCAGCACTCCATACAGGAAAACAGAACCGTCCGACAAAATTCTTCATTTACAGTAAGCTCGGCACGGGCCGTGTCCACCCAACACGGCCCCGTGCTGCACTGTCTGCAGAAAAAGATCCAGTTCAGGTAACTGGACACGGGCCGTGTTCACCCAACATGCCCCCGTGTCCAGACTTCTGTTTCTCTTGTTTTAAATTTGTTACTGGCACTTGAACACCGGGCCATGCCCGGATAACACGGGGCCATGTTCAGCGCCCAGTAACACAATTTTTTTTGCTTTTTCACACCTTTTACACATTCAATCAACCGAAAAACTTATTTTTGGGACACATTGAGGACAATGTGTAATTTAAGTGTGGGGGGATGCTAAAACCTTGAATCTTGCAAGTCCTAAATACAAGCCTTACACAAAACTCTATTGGAATCGCTAATCACCCCAAATTTTTTTCAAAAAATTTTCATTTTTTCTTGTCTAGGTTTAACTCGGGAAATTCAAGTTCTCAAAAAGGTTATATTTTTACGAATTTACAACCGATAGCGTCGTGATAAAAAGAACCAACATAAGAAAATTATGAAAAGGCATGACAAGCTTAGTTAAAATTTGATTATATATACTTGATCACATAAAAACCCATTCCCACAAAAGTGAGTTTTGAGCCTTTATTGAGCATACAATTACATATCATTAGAACTAATTGCTCATTTTTCGTTTCTTGTGTGAATAGCCGCTTGGTTCTTACGACTCTAGAACTTGCCATGATGATACATTCCCGGTCCTTACCAACTTAAACCCGAGTAAGTAAATGATGGAGGCATTAGGACTAACCCTTTTTATTTTCTACACCATTGTTTTTCTTTTTTTTTTTACCACCTACCCAAAATCCCCCTAGTTAGCCCCTTTGAGCCTAAACCTTTTCATTTCATAACCCAAACCAAACACCCTTTTACCCACCAAAACCTTTTTCATTTTTACCCTTTTGTTTTAGTAACGAGTTCGATTTTTCGTATGACTTCAAAAAAAAAAAACAATATTTGTGTTGATGATTAAGCAAAAGAAAATAAACAAACAAGTTCATCAAAAATAACTTTATTTGAATAAATAGCTTCATCAAAACAAAAGTTACGAAAAATAGAAAGTCTTACGAAAACCGACACTTGTTACGCTTTTCGCTTTTTTTTGCTAACCACTAACCACCAACCCAACCACCTACCTTTAACCCAAGCCTAACCCTTTACCCACAAAGTCCTCTTGATATTTACAAGGGTATATAAGTAAAAAAGGAGGAGGATTGATTGCTTGGCAAGCCTATGGTAGAAGTAAATTCCATGCTGCTCTCGAGTGATCCACAAAAATACATTTTCGGCCGAGTGTTGAGTGATCCCCGTGAGGTATGTGAACTTGTATATAAATAGAATTTTACAAAGGCATGTTATGCCCTAATAAGTAATTTCTCTTATGAAAAGTTTTAAATAAATCATGACGAATAGGATTGTAAATAAATAAAAATAAAATTAAATAAAGAATCTTGGAAATCCCGACACTCTACGACAAGCCCAAAAACCTTCTTCTCTACCCATTCCATTTGGGAGTGTAATAGTTGTAACACCTCGAAAATTCACGTCCTATAATGTGTAGACACGTGTCAAATGTTTAAACGTGTGAAAGAAATATTATAGGAGGACTAAAGTTGACAATCATAGAAAGTATGTGGATATACGTATTCTAAATGTCAACAGTGAATAAATATAATGTACATTAACCCTACATGGTGCTCATACCTTCAAACGAATAAATCATGGATCATACGAAGCTAAAAGTGAGAGATTACAAACTACAGGGGCTAAATGTGCCAACATGTTTAAATTATACCTCTGAGTGATATTTTGACAAACCCGAAGCTTTGTAACGGTTAATTATGCTCACTAGAATACACGATTAAAATTGCATAAAGTTTCGTCAACGTATGAGAAAGTTGTGACCAAATTCGTGTGCGAGGGGTTAAAGCGTCAACGTTGAAAGTTAGGCCTTTTCGGGTAACAATAAAGTTACCCGGGGACTTAACAAAGTGGGTATATGTCTTGAAGCCCTTATACGTCAATTATAAGGGTTCATACTGCAAGAAAACAAGTGCCTAATCGCATTTTGAAGAGCCAAGGACCAAACTGCAAATTATCAAAACGTGTTGGCTGACCCCATAGGCTAGCGTAGCGCGAGCCCTAACCTGCTCACCCTCGCGCTACGCGAGGGCTTGATCTGGGCAGAATTGTTGATTGTTGTTGATTCTTGTCTGCCTTTGCACTTGGATCCGACTTTAATCGATTTTTTCACATCCCTTGGCCCCTAAAACAACCCCTAGAACACTAGGACACATGTTGGGATGTTGTGGTAAGTGCTAGACTTTGTTGTCAACACCTTATGGTGATTGAATTCAATATAAATAGAGCCTTGAGTTGCAACAATTCCTCACACTTTCATCTGGCCATTTGGAGCAATTGTGGAGCTTCCAAAGCTGACCCAAGCCTTCCAAATCCTCCATTAAGCACTTGTAAGTATGCTAGACCTTCTCTAATTGAGTTTAGCTTAGTATTTTAGCTAAAAGTCAAACCGTCGTAATTATGGTTTGACTTCGAGATTAGTCAACAATGGCTCAGTTATATCTCGAATTAAAAGTAGTTATAGATTGGTATTTATGTGGGTAATAAAACCTCAAAAGGGTTTCCCCTGATCACCACTCTAACCAGGTCAAAAGTCGGGTCAAACCTATTCTTAAAAAGTCAACAGGAAGCCTAAAATGCTATTTATGCATAATTAACATTATAGACTATATACAACCTGTTTGATCATTGTTATAACTTAGTAATAAGTGTAAGAACATGTCTAAACATGTTCCACCCGACTATTTCCTGTTTAGACCCGGTTCGGAACCGAAGGTCACATAGTTTGACTTTCAGTTCTGACCCGTTTAGGCATGTTTTAGAAATGCCTCAGAGCTTAAATTGGATTAGGTTACATGCTAGAACAACCCTCTGTGATTATACACCTTGGTTCATTAGTTATCCAATTAATATGCACGTTCCGTTAATTGCTCATATGTTGACCATTATGCCCTTATTACCTTAAACATGATTTATGAAAATGTAAAAGTGTAGAAACCTTAAATACTGATATATAAACTTGTATGCAAAGTTTGACATCAGTTTGACTTATAGATTAAGAGTTATGCTCAGTATCGCAAAATTAATGCTTTATGTTAATAAAACGGCGTAATTAGCATATAGCCTAGTTAAGCCTACTTTTTGGTAACAAACTTAATACCCACTGATGTAATATATTATTTTGGGATTTTTAAAGATTTTTAATTAATTTTAGGCTGAGCATAACTAGTAGTCGTAGGCTTAATCCAGTAATTGTCGGTTTTGCCCTTACGGGCCATAAAATGAGTTTTGACATATCTAAACGACTCCAAACCTTTTGCTACTGATCACATATGATAAATAAATTATTTTAAGCCTTCTAGAAATATAAAAATATCAGATTTAAGTATCGAACCCGGAAATGGCCTTTAATCGCCTTATTTAGCGTTTTTAACGCATAGTATGTTTTAAAATCATATTGAACATACCCGGGTTGATACCTACTGATATTTTAGGCAAATTAGAATATTTTAACAGTAAGCAAAGGTTGATAAACTCAGACTT
Organism: Helianthus tuberosus; assembly: GCA_030545235.1. NCBI lineage: Eukaryota > Viridiplantae > Streptophyta > Magnoliopsida > Asterales > Asteraceae > Helianthus > Helianthus tuberosus. The sequence goes on from JARYGA010038039.1 coordinate 32,862, forward strand.
TAGTTTTGAGCTTTTCGGCTGAGGTGAAATTACCAAAATGCCCCTTCGGGGCATAGTTTGGTTATAAATGATATATTTCACATATATACTTTACCCTACTGTTATAACTCATCAAATTGAGTATGTTTGCTGTTTACATCAGACCTGTAACTCAGTTAAACATTTAAACTCTTTTACAACCTTTAAAATGACCAAACTACCCCTACGGGGCATAGTTTGTGTTTAATTTCATTTCGGGCATAATGAAAGACATCTCACTGATGTCACAACATATTTGAAGCATATTAACTTAGGAAAACTGTATATGGCTCTTACGGATACCCGTTACGCTTATTACGCGTTCGGTTCGGGTTATGTAACAAGTTTACATAAATTAGCCGAAACGGGTCAAACCTTAACGGTTTAATCTCAAAATCCAGAATGTGCATAAAGGACCCATATTACACAAGTCTCTGAACTTGTCGGGTCTAAACCACATTCTATCCGGTCTTCACTTAATCGTGCGTACGAACCGTATCTTTGAAACTAGCCGGTCTAAGCTTAAGCTTAATTAAAGACCCGTTAGGATTCTAATAGGTTATTATAAACCTTCGTTCCAGATTAGGAGAACCAGTAAAAGCTACGTGCATTTTGCTTATTGTGATTAATACTTGCTCAGGTAAATACTTTTAACTTAATTTCCCTATTCGGGCTTGGGTTACGGTATATAGCATACCGCTTGATCGGGCATCAAATCTCCACAATAAGTGGGTAGTTGAATAATTTGATCGGCTCGTTTAAACAGTCTTGTTTACTTTACAGCCTTTGGGGGGTTAATGACCATGTCCCGGATATCCTTGGCATTATCTTACGAGATGGCCACGACCTGAGCACGGGGTGTAGGCGTACACCTGTCAGTGTATAACTCAATAATGTGGTGTGTCTATTGATCTTTAACCCGGACTAGATCCGGGCAACTGAACGCATAAGTAACATGTAATTCGTTCACAAGATTATAATATTAAATAATTCTCCCAAGTTATAAAAATGTTTATGCCATGTGCATCCAAACCAATTTTCAATCATTTTCCAAAATGAGTCAGTTGATTGTATTTACCAGTGTAAACTGACGTATTTTCCCAAAAAGACTGAATGCAGGTACTAAACGAAATTGGCTGGATTGTCTCCTAAGCATCAATAAAAAGTCTCGCAAGCTTAGGATGCCTAAGTCTGTTGAACCATTAATATTATTTTGTTTCGATCCTACTGTGGATAAACTTCCGGATACTGTTACATTGATAAACAATATTAAATTCGGTTGTATCATATTTTAAATTGCTTCCGCTGTGCATAATAATATTGTGTTGTTTGACTATTACGTTGCCAACCACATCACGATACTCCCCCACCGGGACCACCGGTGACACGTGGAAATCGGGGTGTGACAATAGCCACATATTAAAGAGTTTTGCTTGAGGACAAGCAAAGATTCAAGTGTGGGGGTATTTGATGTGTTCAAAATGTAACATATAAATTTCATCAAATGAGGCATAAAACTAACTCTTTTTTAGTACTAATGTTGGAAAAAGTGTGCTTTTGTCTTCCTTTTGTATTTTCAGGATTAAATGAGCTCAAATTAACGAAATAAGTAAAAAGACATCAAAATCTAACATAAATACAAGAAAAGGAACAAGATGTGACATGCCCGACCCCACGACAGCATCTTCCCAAGCAAAACAAGAGATCAGAAGCCTGAACACGCCCCATGCTCAGCCAGCACGGGGGCGTACCCAAGTGTCAGCAGAAAAGACAAAGTGGTAGAAGCTTCTATTGCCCACCACGGGGCCGTGCTCAGCGGACACGGGGCCGTGGTCAACTATAAGATTCGCACAATCCAGGCAAATTTTCATAGTACAAAGATTCTTCTGCACACGGGGTCGTGCTCAGCGGACACGGGGGCGTGGTCAACTAATAAGACAAAGCTGCATTAAATGAAGAAAGAGAAGATGTGGACACGGGGCCGTGCCCGAGCTTCTGTTCAGCCTATAAATAGAAGTGCTTGGCTCAAGCTCAAACCATCCCTTGGCACACCACCTCTCTCACACTTCACCCACCACCCACCACCACCATAACACCATCATCCACCACCATCATCCATTGTCCATCGTAGAGTGTGTGAGTCGTCTCGGGATCCAAGATTGATCGTAAGAGTTCTTGACAATCAAGGCCATGTTTGCCTAAGTCTCTTACATCACTTGGTGAAGAAAAAGTGTCTAGTGTAATACTTTTTATTTCTAATCTTTTCGCACTTTTTATTTGGTTTCGTATTAATGACTTTAATAACTAGTTGCTTATGTTGAAGGTGATCTTTCTTTATCGTTTGTCCGTGGTGTCTTGAAATTATTTTACTGTCTATATAAAATAAAAGATTTTCACCATTCATATCTCCACGGTCTATATGGAGGTATGTTGGCTACCTGGTCGGGGGTTAAGGGAACGGTTTGGTAAAGGTCTTGCCATTGTTCAGCGTTTAGAGGTCCCTGCAATGGAACTGGGTCAAATTTAGTAGGACCTCCTTCAATACTTAACGGTATTGGATGGCGGGGGTCCAAACTCTTTGATCCCCTCATAAGTTAACTACTATTAATACTATAACCCGGCTATTTAGGACTGTATCCCTGCTGACTCAGACTACTTAGTCGAGGGTAACGTCACCTCCAAAAGAGGGGCCTACCATAATATTGCATTAATAACTTAATTAATTATCTTCCAATAATCCACCCTTTTAGGATTGTATCCTTGCTGACTCAAACTACTGGGGTGAGGGTAACGTCACCTTCAAAAGAGGGGCCTACTACAATAACTAAGATAATCTCTTAAATATGTGCAAAAGTGCGGAAATAATCAAAGGTTATACTAGATACGAGTCGGAACCAAGTGATTCATCTTGTCTATCTGTTTTTATTTTTATTTTCAGCATTTTAGTTATTTTTTATTTTTCTTAGTTTAAAACATTTTTCTAAACTTTTTATTTTGATTAGACGTTGAGGATAAACCGGTACTAAAAGCTCTTGTGTCCTTGGACGACCTCGGTATCTTACCAACACTATACTACGCTCACGATGGGTGCACTTGCCCATATGTGTGTTTAGCGTTAGTAAAATATCGTGTTTTATAAATTTAAAACTTGGCTAAAAATAAGTGTTAAAGGGGCTTAAATTATACACCTAATATATATAACACTTCACACGCATCACCGAGCTTTTCACTAAAATAAAAGGGGTTGAAAAGTGACGTGTGCGTATATATACATAATTTTGCAATGAAATTACACACGAATCGGTTTTAAATTTATAAAAGTGATTATTACTTTAACATCAAAACACACACGAAAGAGGCAAGTGTACCTAATCATATATGTAGTTAAGTATCGGTAAGAACCAAGTATCGATCCAAGGAAATGGGCGGAGGAATAATACTAGACCTTTGTCACCAAACTACCGGTAAAAACATAAGTTGTTTGATTTTTTATAAACTAAAGTAAGCATAAACAACTACTTATAAAAACATAATAGATAATAGATAAATAGCCTTGCTTAATACACAACCAAAGCATGTCAACTAAGTCGGTTTTGGCATTAGAAGCATTTGATCAATTTTCCATTTTAAAACAATTAGTATCCCTTTCGGGAATCCTAACATGACAATCATTCAGAAAGTTAAAACGATAAACACACTTTAACCACCTAAAATTGTTCTTTAACGTGCAATTGATAAATGTCTATGAAAATCTCTTAAAAATAAGTTAGTCATCCGTTAGGAGTTTTCTAACCGCACTTAATCAAGGAAAGCGACACCGATAAACACAATGCAACCACCGAGACAAGCATAAACTAGATTAAATCACAACTGAGTTCATTTTACAAATCTTACACATAAATTCCCCAAGATAGCAATTTTGGCCTAAACTACTAACTAAGTTAACAAATCATGGCAAGAATTCATAACGACAACATTTAACCCGTTTAGGTCCTTACGTGACGGCAAGCTTTCTTGATTAACAATAATTACATTTTATTAAATCACTAACCATTTCTAGTATCATGATGCACACATTTAAACCAAGCTAAACTAGTTAACCAAGTTCAAAGTTTACTAATACAAGATTAATTAAGCTTCATTTTTCAACTATCTTAACTAACCAAATACCAATCATACAACACAATTACTTATAATCAAGAAATCAATATCAATAACAAGGTTGCAAACTAATCATCAAAGATTAACATAGAAAATACTTCCAAATGTCATTACAAACAAAGATTAACACACTAATGGTTATAATCAAGCAAGGGATTGTTGTGTTTTTACCCAAAGGCTACAATAATACATAAACATTAATCTAAATGCTTGAAAGATTAACAAAATCATGGAAAGATTAGAAAACCAAACCATAAACAAGCATAAGATTAAGAATCTAGAAGATAACGAAGCTAATCGGCACAATGTGCCTTGAATCCGGGTGAAAGCAGAAGTCTCCGGAGCCTGAAAATCTCCAGAATCGCTTCCAAAATGTCCAGAGTTCCCAGCAGAATGTTTCTGCAAGTTTTTTTTATATAATTTCGATGTTGCACGGTCGTGCGTCCTGTTGCACGACCGTTCACTTTTGGCAATTATTGTAGGTATGGTGCACCATATTGCATGACGTCACAGATCTTAACTGGTCTTCGGTCTCGCACGACCGTTCTTCAGATGGCACGGTTGTTCGTTTCCGGGTTCTTTTTGCACGCCTAGTCGCACTGGTCGTTCAATTCCGAGGTTTGGTTGGATCATCGGATCCGCACGGGGTGCAAGATATGGAACGCCCGTGCATCACCGGGATTGCCTTGATTGACTTGCACGCCGAGTTGCACATTCGTTCAATGCCGGACTGTCTTTCATTTGTCGGAGATGCACGGTCGTGCATTAGGTCGCACGACCGTTCCACACGCCCAGGTCAGTTTTCTAACAGAATGTTCACAGCTTCGTCGTTTTGTCCGGAAAGTCCTCGTTTTCGCTATCATCTTGTCTGGTATGCTGTTTTAGGCCTGTAAACAAAAGTGTAGATGATTAAGCATCCGAATGACGGTTTTACAGCCAAAAACGCATAAAATAGGGGTAAAACGGGGGACTAAAATATGTGTAAATTAGCGAATATCAAATCTCCCCACACTTGAACCTTGCTTGTCCTCAAGCAAGCTAAACTAAAATGCAATAAAAGAAAGAATCAAACAATAACGATAATTTACATAATATTTTATTGAAACTACTACAAACGGTTAGTCGGTTTTTCGAAAGACAACATCAAAAAGACTCAAACCCAACAAGCATATGCAATTATATAGCGACAACCAAAAAGCCGTGACTTCACATTTAATTGACTCAACATGTTAATCTTCACACAACTCACAATGTTCACACACACTCGGTTTTATTTATGAAACATACATAAAATGTGTACGTGCAAACACTCAACGCCTCGTCAATGAAATGTGTAATATCATAAGCTTGTCATAAGATCTCGTCTCCACCAACTAACATGCGAAAAAGTGTAAATCAAGAGGTCTTTACGGGTTGTAACGTTAGGCTTGGGTGAAGGGTATGGAAATGGATATTTAAAGTGGCGAAAATGGTTAAAACTCGGTAGTAGCGTTTAACTAGCAACAAACAATACAACTATACATACAAATGCCTTAAAAATGCGACTATTGCGCAATCGAGCTCATCAACTATATTTTAACATTTAAGCATTCAAAATTGCTCGATTTTCGTCGACTTCACCCTATTTTAGGGTGTTTTATTTTCTGTTTTTTTTTTTGCAAGAAACTAGATATATAATAAACAATAAACTACAACAAATGCTAGTTAAACGATTATTTTGACCGAGTTTCAACACTAAAAAGGTTTAAAACATAAAGAGGCTAAATTTGGCTAAGTGGGCGATAATGTGGGTAAACAAAGGTAAACGGGAAGGCTCGACATGGTTAATCCTAAAGGGTAATATAAGGTTTACGGGAAGCACAACACAAAGAACAAGGTTTACAACAAAGGGGTAATCTAAGTGCCTTTATCACTTCTACACAATTCCGCAAGTTCATGGTCTTAACAAGCATACTAGTGACAAGTTCTAAATTACACATAACATCCGGCTCACTCCTATATCCGAAATGAACAAATATATAACAATATCAAGGCTCAAATATGCTCACGTAATGGAAGGAATGGGTAAAAGTGTGAAAACTATCATGCAAGTCTTTCTTTGTTTGTCACGCTTTCCGGTTTCCATTTTCAAAAATATTTTGCTTGTCGAGTTTTTATCAAGTCCGAAGCTTTCTAAAACACAACCAACCGGTTTATTTACTAAAATAAATACACAATACAGGTATTTTTGAATGATTTTTTTGATTTTATGATTTTTTTTATATAAAGAGGACAAACAACGTTAACAAAGTTAACCCCCTCCCCACACTTGAACTTCGCATTGTCCCCAATGCTAGACCCAAAATATAGAGAAAAGGGTAAAAGTACTCCCCTCAAGATGAGGTATGATGAAACGAGACTTCCAAAGCTGTATCTGTCATGTGCTCCAGTCCAAGATATGTCGGATCTGCAAGTATGTCACATGTGCACCAAAACAGAACATAAACATAATAAACACAAATAAACCATAATGTACATAAATATAAATACTAGAAATCCCAACACAAAATAAAGTAAACATACGTAAGTGTCAGAAAATAAAAGAGTACATAGCAGGGGTGTTTGAAATAACAGTAAAAAATAAACACCCAAAATAAACAAAGTACGGAAATAATAAAACCACAAACTCCACCAACTCCTACTCGTCATCACCATCATCGTCTCTCGTGAAGGACGGGCCCGCATCGCCATAACCAGGTGGGTTCCATGGTGGGAACTGTGGAGGATACTGAAAGTAGTCTGGATAGGCATGATGCATCTCCCCAAACAGGTATGAAAATCCAGCACTCACCCCCTGATACAAACTATCCTGGTTTGCCCGAATCTGATCCTGAGTGGCCCTAAGCTCGTCCTGTCTAGTCCTGATCTGGTTAATATAAACCCCATGCTGTTCCTGGTTAACACTGATCTGATCCTGGTTAACTTGCATCTGCTGGAACTACTGATAGAACTCGGGCCAGTCCTGATGCTGGTGGAATGCATGGTGCTACGGTGAATGTGGTGGTGTCGGTGGATGTGGTACGTGCTGCTCATCATGCTGCTCTTGATGCTCTTGATCATGCATCACCTCATCCTCATTTTCCTCCACAGCTGGAGGCAACGGGTCCCAGACCTCGTTGTTTAACCCCATCAATCTATAATCTATCCCCGTGAGGCAACTCAACAATCACTCCCATCGCCTTCAGTGACCTAATGTCAACATAAACACCCTCGGTTATCAAAGTGAGACCCTGAAGTACCTCGTCAGTCATCAAATCCAGATTATAAGCAATTTCGGTCACGTACTGACCACCGTGGATTTGACTGTTGGGTTTCCGCCCCGAGCACTTCACGAAGTATTCAGCCATCCTTGCGGCTAGGTTGATATGGACTCCCTCAACCAGCGCATAGAGAAAAATCAAATCTGGTGTTGGACAATTCCCAAGACTGTCCATGCGCCCGCAAATTGTGTGGCTAAACACATGATGCATCACCTAAACCAAAGGGTCTCTCAGTCGTGAAGCCTTCGACATTCTCGGGTCGTAAGGGTCACCAATAGCATTTTCAGCCCAAAACTGGTTTCGCTCTGCATCTGATGGAAAAGTGAACTGATCCGTGAAGACATCGGAATCCATGCCTTCTCTTGCGTAAATCCCGAGCTTCCTACCCAATCGACCCACCGTCCAACTATGCCATTTTCTACCCAACCGGAAAGCTATCCGCTCCTTGTAGCGGAATTTGGGCCTTCTATGAGCAACTGGTTTTTCATAGGCAAATGCTGAAAAGAACTCTATTATCAGCTCAAGGTAGACGGGTTGGTTGATAGATATTAAGCGGGCAAGTGGGAAAGTGAGCATCCTGTCAAGTCTGTCACTCTGGTTTAGGTCCCTCATAACTTCTGTATCCAGCCACCGGGGGACTCCGAATTGCCTTCTCCTTGCCCATAAGGCGTCACGTCTCGGAATGCAAAGAGCTTCTCGCTCATTGTCGGGATTAAATTGCAGAAAAGGATGGTCCATCTGTATGAGGAATATCGTTAGAAGATGGGAACAGGAAAATTTTCAATCAAAAACAGCCGAGCAGATAATTATGAAGATCCTGTGAATCTGATCTGGGCCTGTGGCATGGTCGTGCGTCGTCGAGAACAAGCACCAGTGACCAAAATCTGTCGGAAGTGCACGGCGTGCGACCAAAGGCACCACCGTGCAACACCGACCAACAAGCAGATATCGTGAATCATCCGGAATGGCACGACCGTTCTATCCAAGGAACGTCCGTGCGACACCTGTTCTGTAGATTTCAAAACCCTGAACTATGAATAGCCTGATTTTCTCAAAATCAACACGTTTTTAGTAAAACAGGGGTCAGAAACTTAACCGGATGTTCACGATACGAATGGTTCTTGCAAGGGTTAGGGGTTCTCTTGTATTTATGAAGGGAACCCTAAAAATCCTTGAAGAAACGGATGAATCTACCCTAGAAAGCGGAAAAACAAATAAACTACAAGAAGGAACGTACCGTGCGAAGTCGTGTGTGAAACCGTGCGAAGAGATCGTGCGATTTGAAGAAATATCGCTCTGGAACGGCTGCAGATGGTTAGGGTTAGCGAATGAAGGGTTTGGAAGCAGATGGGGGTTTTTATAATGTGCAAAAGACCAAACTGCCCCTGCCTCTCTCACGGTCGTGCGACAGCTCGCACGGTCGTGCGTCACCTACATTTTGCAAACCATGCATGCTGTTCTCGGAGATGCACCGGGGTGCGACTCACCGTTCCGGCCAGCTCGGAAACGCACGGTCGTGCGATTCGTGGCATGGTCGTGCAACAGCTGCAGATCAGAATTTTCCGAAGAAGCCATTTCCAGCAACTGCCGTTTCTCGCCATTTTTTCGACACACACTGTTTAAACAATATTTCAACATAGAACCTTCGCCCGGCACGTATGGAAATTAAACAAACTAACGGAAACTACCTAACTTACCTAAATTACGTTAAAACTAGAAAAACACCTAAAAAGACTATACTACCCCTAAAGCGCAAAATACGCTCTTGCTACATTTTTTATCCGCGAGTCAGTAGCGTAGTCTCTCTCCTCCCCACACTTATGATGTGTGCGGGGTTTGGAGCTCAATTACCTCTACTGCCGACTCTATCGGCCCGGCAACGTACAACTTCAACCAGTGACCATTTACCTTGAATGTAACGCCATCCGCGTTCTCTACTGGCAACAGCACCATACGGAAATACTTCCTTAACCGTGTATGGTCCTGTCCAGCGTGAATGAAGCTTCCCAGGAAATAAGTGCAGCCGTGAATTGTAAAGAAGAACAAGATCACCCGCTTGGAATTCTTTGTGGTCCTTCAAGCGTTTGTCGTGAAATTTCTTCGTGCGCTCTTTGTAGAGTACGGAGCTTTCATAGGCTTGTTGTCGCAATTCTTCCAATTCATGAATTTGGAGAAACTGGGCCTCACCTCCGGTTTTAAGGTCCAAATTTGCGGTTTTCAAAGCCCACATAGCCTTGTGCTCCAACTCCACCGGTAAATGGCATGCCTTTCCGTATACCAACCTAAAGGGGGCGGTCCCTATAGGGGTCTTATAAGCTGTACGGAATGCCCACAATGCCTCCTCAAGTTTGTCCGACCACTCCTTGCGGTTTGCACCAACAGACCGCTCAAGGATGCATTTAAGCCCACGGTTCGTGACTTCCACCTGCCCGCTCGTCTGCGGATGATAGGGCGTGGACAAACGGTGATGCACACCATATCGGGACAAAGCCTTTTCAAGCTGTGTGTTACAGAAATGAGTCCCTCGGTCACTAATAAGCGCTTTCGGAGCGCCAAATCGGGCGAACAAACTTTTCAAGAATCTCACGACCACCCTGGCGTCATTTGTGGGTAAGGCTTGCGCCTCCGCCCACTTTGATACATAGTCAACTGCGACCAGGATGTATTTGTTACCTCGTGAGGGGGGAAACGGTCCCATGAAGTTTATCCCCCAAACATCAAAGACTTCACAAACTTGTATCCAGTTCTGGGGCATTTCGTCGCGTGCCGATATGTTCGTCGCCCTCTAACAAGCATCGCACGCTTTCACCCAACTCTGCGCGTCACGGAAAATGGTCGGCCAGTAAAACTCGGAATCCAACACCTTCTTCGAGGTGAAGTTGGCTCCGTGGTGGCCTCCGGTAGGTCCCTCATGACACTGGCGCAGAATATCGGTCGCCTCAGTCCCTGATACACATCTTCTGCTCACCTGATCAGCACCCACCTTAAATAAGAAAGGGTCGTCCCAAATGTAGTGCTTGAGATCTGAAAAGAATTTCCTCTTTTGCTGGTGAGTCAACCCTTTAATCAGAATCCCGCAAGCAAGATAGTTCGCAAAGTCGGCGAACCAAGGTGACTCATCGCATATCCAAACACTCATCAACGACTTGAGTGGGAAATTGTCATTGATTGAATCCCAACGCGAGTCCTCGATATCTCCATGCTCTAACCGAGATAGATGGTCAGCCGCTACATTCAACGCACACGTTTTATCTTGAATTTCTATATCAAACTCTTGCAGCAACAAGATCCATCTGATTAGACGCGGTTTAGCGTCCTGTTTGCTAAAGAGGTATCTGATGGTTGCGTGATCAGTATACACAACGGTTTTCAAAAGCACCAAATACGATCTAAATTTATCAAATGCGAAAACAACTGCCAAGAGCTCTTTTTCAGTCGTGGTATAGTCCTCCTGAGCGTCGTGAAGAGTCTTGCTCGCATAATAGATCGGGTGAAAGTGCTTTTCTTTCTTTTGTCCTAAAACGGCCCCTGTAGCATAATCATTCGCGTCGCACATGATTTCAAACGGCAGACTCCAGTCCAGTGCAACTAAAATAGGGGCCTCAATCAACTTTTGCTTGAGAAGGTCAAAAACCCTCAAGCAATCATCTCCAAATATGAACGGAGCGTCTTTCTCCAACAAACGGGTCATAGGCCAAGCGATTTTTGAAAAGTCCTTTATGAATCGCCTGTAGAACCCTGCATGACCAAGAAAGCTCCGTATCGCTCTCACAGAGGTGGGAGGCGGAAGTCGTGAAATAACGTCAACTTTAGCTGGATCGACTTCTATACCCGCACGAGAAATCTTATATCCCAGAACGATGCCCTCCTTCACCATGAAGTGGCATTTCTCCTAGTTCAGGACCAGATTCGTCTCCTCACACCTCTTCAACATCTTTCTCAAATTTTCCAAGCAATGATCGAAGGAATCCCCAAATACCGAAAAATCATCCATGAAAACCTCCATGGAATCCTCGATCATGTCATGGAAAATTGCAACCATGCATCTCTAGAAGGTTGCTGGTGCATTACACAACCCAAAAGGCATCCGTCGGTAGGCGAATGTGCCGAAGGGGCAGATAAAGGTAGTCTTCTCCTGATCCTCAGGAGCGATAGGAATTTGGAAGTACCCAGAGAACCCGTCCAAGAAACAGTAATACAACTTCCCCGACAGACGTTCCAACATCTGGTCTATGAATAGAAGCGGGAAGTGATCCTTACGAGTAGCAACGTTGAATTTGTGGTAATCAATGCAAACTCGCCACCCAGTGACGGTACGGGTAGGAATTAGCTCATTCCTATCATTTGAAACTACAGTCATACCACCTTTCTTAGGTACAACCTGCACTGGACTCACCCACACAGAGTCAGAAATAGGATAAATCATCCCGGCATCCAACAACTTAATCACTTCCTTCTTCACCACGTCCTGCATATTTGGATTTAAACGCCTCTGATGTTGTGCACACGGTTTGTACTCGTCTTCCATCAGAATCTTGTGAGTACAGAAAGAAGGATTGATGCCCTTGATATCCATGATTTTCCATGCAATGGCTCTCTTATGAAGTCTTAGAACCTCAAGAAGCTGATTCTTCTCAACCTTTTTCAATGATGCCGAAATTATGACCGGTAAGCGATGCTCCTCGTCAGGAAATGCATACTCGAGATGTGGCGGGAGTTCTTTCAACTCCAAAGACGGTGGATCTTCAACCGACGGTTTTGCTTTCTCTTCTTCTACATGAACAATTTCAAGAAATCTCTCCGGACTCTGGGAACCATCGTCACCAATCTGATAGACTGGCTGCTCGAAATCGTGGCCCTCCTGCGTAATGCCAATCAGGTCCCCACACGACAGACGTGTGTCCGAATCAATCTCGTCAACAGTACCTTGAAAATGAGAGCACACACATGCATCGACAATGTCGACGTAATAAAGCTTGTCATCGTGACATTGCGGATGCTGCATCGATCTTTTGATGTCGATTGTCACGTGCTCATCATTCACTCGGAACGTGATTTGGCCAGCTGCCACATCAATAATCGTCCTCGCTGTATTGAGGAAAGGGCGTCCAAGTATCAAAGGTACTCTTGAATCCTCGTCCATGTCAAGAATAACAAAATCCACGGGGAAAACAAATTTATCGATTTTTACAAGCATGTTTTCCATAAATCCACGCGGATACTTGATTGAACGGTCTGCCAACCGAATGCTCATCCTAGTAGGTGACGGCTCACCCAGATCCAGTTTAGTCAAAACCTTATAAGGCATAAGGTTGATACTCGCTCCCAAGTTAGCCAATGCATGGCTAACAGACATGTTTTCAATCAAACACGGGAGCGTAAAACTACCCGGATCTCCCATTTTCATGGGCAAATGGTTTTGTAGAACGGCAGAACAAGTTTCATTCATCACCACACATGATATATCCTTGAGCTTCTGTTTATTCGAGAGGATATCCTTTAGGAATTTCGCGTACTTTGGCATCTGGGCCAAGGCTTCAACAAACGGTATATTGATGTGTAGTTGCTTAAACAACTCAAGGAACTTACCGTATTATTCTTCATTCTTCTGCTTCTTCAGCCTGCCTGGATAAGGTACAGCGGGGGTGTAATCTTTGACCGGCTCCTGGACTTGTGCTGTACTTGCTGGGCGTAGCCTGGCTTGCACCTCGTCCGGTGTGTCAGTCGGGACCGCTTCAGTGATCGGTGATGAGTCCGATGTGACGGGTCCGGTAGTTTTTCCACTCCTGGTCATGATCGCGTTCACATGCCCACCCGGGTTTGGTTCTGTATTGCCCAGAAGACCACCCGGGGGTCTTTTTGACATCATCTGCGCCAGCTGACCAACCTGATTCTCGATATTCTGAATCGAGGCCTTGTGACTCCTCATTTCTCCCTCATGAGAAAGAAAACGATCCTCGCTCTGCTGGTAGAGTTTTTCAGCCAACTGATTCGCACTCGAGGAGCTAGTAAGAAGCTGAGCCATCATGTCCTCCAGCTTGGAACTAGACTGAGGGGCCTGCTGCTGGGAACTACTCCCAGTGCCCCGATTCTGATATGAATATGGACGCTGTTGATAAGGTTGGTTGTATTGCTGGAACTGCTGACCCTGACCCTGCTGCGGTGCTGGAGCGCGCGGATTGAACCCCAATGGGTTTTGATTGCCTGTATTCGCTCGCCACCCAAAATTTGGGTGATTTCTCCATCCGGGATTATAGGTGTTACTGTACAGGTTGTTCTGCGGCCTCACCTGATTACTCATGAAATCTACTTCTTCGTGGCCCTCATATACGACTCCCTGAAAACATGCACCAGGCTCGTGTGACACTCCACACTGGTCACATCCCGAGCCAGCCTGCGCAATCATCTGGGACCTGTCGAATCTCGATGCAAGAGCTGAGATTTGTGCAGTAATGGTCGTATAGTCGTCTACAGCATGAACTCATGTGCGAGATGATGATGATGTTGCCCGGCCTCTATCTCCTTCCCGACGCGAGCTGGATTTCAACGCAGCTTTTTCTATGATATCGTACGCCTCAGTCGGCGTTTTAGTTCCTAGATCACCTCCTGCGTTCATGTCTAATCGCTCCTGCGTGTTGTAACTGAGCCCCTGATAGAACGTCAACACCAGCTGTCTCTTGGAGAAACCATGATGGGGCACATCAATCAACAAGTCTTTAAATCTCTCCCAGGCCGCATGTAACGACTCGCCCTCGTCCTGGCGAAAGGAAACAATTCGGTTCCGTAGCTTGTTTGTTTTCTCAGGTGGAAAATATTTCTGCATAAACTGCTCCGCCAACTGATTCCAGGTCCTGATGGACCCGGCGGGGAGTGACATAAGCCAAGCTCTAGCTTTGTCACGTAACGAGAATGGAAACAACCTCAACCGAATTGCATCCTTCGAAACACCTGTAATCTTAAACGTGGAACAAATGTGGAGAAAAGCCGCTATATGTCGTCCGGGATCCTCATGCTCATGCCCGTCAAACTGTACTGAATTCTGCACCATATGAATAATACTAAATCTAATTTCAAAAGTAGGTGCATCAATAGTAGGCTGAAGGATACTCGGCTCCAGGCCCGTTCTTCCGGGCTGATTTGTCTCATTGTTGGTGCATGTTTGTGACAACAGCTTAGATTTGGTCTTTGGATATCTTGTAATTAGTTAAACGATAAACGGTTAGCGGGTTTAGCTTTGTATTAGTGAGATTATAGAGTTTGGGCTAAACAAAACCCACATTGGGTGATGGGGGGCGAATTGGGCCTAGCCCATGTAGCAAACCCAGCCTAATGTTGCAACCTTGTGTTATATAAACAAGGTTAGGCTTTAGGGTTTAGGTTAATCAGCCAAAACAGTTTGAGAGAGCAATTTCGTGAGAGTATTAGTGCTTGGACGAAATTGATAGTTGGTTAGGGATCTTGATTGATTGTAATCACTTTGATAGATAATCAATAAAGATTCGGTTTGAAAATGATTTCTGTTTCTACTCATTCTGCTATATTCTGATCAAGAGGATTCCGCACTCTTGATTAGATTGACAATTCTGTGAAAGATCCATACGAATAGGGGACCTACAATTGGTATCAGAGCATTAGGCTCTTGGAGGCTCGGTTCAGAATTGTTCTTGGAGAAACAGGCAGTTTTTTTTCGAAATTTTTTTAAACCTGAAATTAGGGTTTCGAAGTTTCTTGAGTTTTGATAATTTTCAGCGAATTTGTTTGTGTTTGATCAATCTGTGTGCTTGATTTGGCTGATTTGCAGGTTTTCAGGATTGTTCTGGCTGTTTGGTTGAGAAATTCGGCTGGACAGATTTGAAGATTCGAAGATTGTTCTTCGTGTTCTTCATAATTTTCGAAAAATTGGACTGATTTTGGTGTTTTGATTTTGCAGGAACTGTTTAAGGATTCTGGAAAATCATTAAAGTTTCGAAAAGATTGAATTTCCATAATTGACTGGCGAATTTAAGTAATTCCGTAGACTGGACCAGCGAAATTAAGACCTGCGAACTTATCGGCGAACCTAAAATCCAAAGGCGACTTTGGTAATCATATAATTTTCCTCAGCGAAATTATTACGATTTTCGACGACTTTACAGGCCGTCGTAATCGCGAAATTGAGACAGCGAATTTGTGACCAGCGAAATTGAACTACTTACTGACCAGCGAAATTAATCACTGATCCAGCGAAATTACCAGCAAATTTAAAACCAGCAAATTTAAAAAGGTGGAATTTCAGTTGGCAAGCGTCGATAAAATTTCAGTGTTTTGCAAATAGAAATTGATCCGTAGCTCGTTAGACAGAACCGTTTGGACCGTTGAATTCCTTGAATTCCTTGGACTCTGGAAAATCCCGAAATCGGTTTTCGACATTAGATATCATTGGATTCGTCTTTTCGAGACGATTCTAACGGTGTAATTTGGTAACCACTGTTTTCGAAGATATTTTGCACGGTTTTCTCAGTCTATTACGTTTAAAATGTCGAACATGTCTAGTTTGAATGAGCTGTTGAGAATGGAGCATGAGGTTGGCACTACCAACAAACCACCAAAGATGATGAAGGTGGAGAACTATTTGACATGGAAGGATCGTTTCCAATCCTTCATTGAATATCAAGACATGCGCATGTGGATATGTATTGAAGATGGGTACACAAACCCTACTCACGACTTTGAGGGCAGACCACGTAGAACAGCCTATGTGAACATGGAAGAGAATGATAAAAAGATGTATGAGGCTGAAAAGAGAGCATTGGCTGCTATTAAAATGTCGTTACCTGATAGCATCAAGCATACCTTCACAAAGTATACAAATTCAAAAGATATGTGGGATGCATTAGAAAAATGATATGCAGGAAATGCAGATGTTAAGAAAAACAAGATTGATCTACTGAAGAAGCAGTTTGCTATTTTCAAGCACATGAAGCATGAGTCACTTGAGGACATCATCACTCGTTACTATCATCTGATGTCAGAAATGGAAAACTATAAGATTGATTGCTATACTGACGTAGAAAAGAATGACAAGCTGCTCAATGCCTTACCTACCAAGTGGGATATCTACACTCTCATGATCAAGGGTGAAGCAGATTATGAGACAAATGAGCTGGAAGAAGTAGTTGGCAAGCTGAGAGCTTATGAGCTCAGTATGAAGAAGAAAGACACTGGATATGATCAGGTTCAAGATCCAACGATTTACAATGGGCTTGCATCTTCTTCATCTCACAACGCTTCTAGCGACTCTGCTACTGCGTTTCTTTCGTGTGAGAATGAGCAGGTCACAGTGAATGAATATGGTGATGTGTGTTTTGTAGCTGCTTCAGGAGGATCAACAGGAGCCAAGAAAACATCAGCTTCTAAGCAGAGTAGTGGTGTTAAGTCAATGCCAATGAGTGTGAAGTCTGCTGAAGAGCATCTTGCTCTACTTGCTTCATTTGTGGCTTCTTATGAGAACTACATTCAGGGGAAGATATCTGATCCTGCCACTTTGGATGAAGATTATGATCAGATTGACCCTGATGATCTTGAAGATATGGATTTGCAGTGGCAAATGGCCATGATTACTAGAAGAGTGAAGAGATTTATGAACCGAACAGGCAGGAAGTTTATAGGAAAGACGGTTGGTTTCGACAAGACCAAAGTGAGATGCTTCAACTGTCAAAGTTATGGGCATTTTGCTAGGGAATGTCAAAAACAAAATCAGGAGACTTCGAGTCAGAGTTCAAACAATAGGAATGCATCAAATAACTCTAACTCAAGAGCGCTGATCTCTACTGCTAGAGAAGGTTCATATGACTGGAGTATTCACTTGGAAAAAGATGACAATGTCACACAGGCATTCATGGCAGAGATAACTCAAATTGATGATGGTGAAGCTACTGTGGGAGATGCTGAAGCAAAAGTGGATGCTGAGGCTGAAGTGAAGAAAGAAAGTAAAGCTGAAGAAAAGAAGGCTGATCAGACAACAGACCATGAAAAAGATGCTGAAGAAGATAAGCAAAAGTCTGACCATGAAAAGGAAGCTGAAGAGAAGGAAGATGAATACAACAGAGTGAAAGCTCAGCTAGCGGCCCTCATGGCCAACCTTGATAAACAAACAGGAGAGGTAAAGTCAAATTCTGTGTGTTTAAAATGTCGTGAACTACAGGGTGAGGTTGACAGGTTGTCAACACAAAACCAAAGTCTGGTGGGCGAGATGTCTACCATAAAAGAAGCAAACTTTTTTGCTAAAAGAAATGAATCATCATACTTGAAGAAGATAAAAGGTTATGAAAGTAAAATTGAAGCTGTAACCTGCAAATTAAATGAAAAACTTCAAGTGATAGACTTAGCTCATGAAATGATGGCAGAGAAAACAAAAGAGATTTCTGAAAAATGCAAAGAGTTGTCAGATGCACAACTCAAAATTGTTGAACTTGAAAAGAAATTAGGTCAATTCAGGGACTCTACTTTTGTTATGAAACATATGATGGGTGACTTGAAGAAAAGTAATGACAAAACAAGTGTGGGATTTCATGGTTTCAATGAAGTTCCACCTCCTGTTAGTCATGACTATTCTTTCTTGCCTGATGAAGATGATCTCATGGACTTTGGGTCAACATCACCAAGTAGTTCCACATCAAGTCAAGGAAATGTGTTTGTGAGTGCTGATGCTAAGAAGGATAATAACAGCAAACCTGTTTTGAAAAAGAACACATCACATCCTAAAAATAACAATCCAACTTTTGTTAAAAAGGTTAATTTTGTTCAAGGAAGTGACATGAAAGAGGAAACAGATGTTATTGAAAATGAATCTAATATAGAGTTTGCTAAAAACAAAAACATAGAAAATTCTGAAACTAAGCAAACTAAACCAAATCCTTCTAAGGCATCATCAGAAGAAAAACCCGAATCTTGTTCAAAGGCTTCAGAAAAGAAGTCTTCGAAAAAGAAATCGTGCTTCAAATGTCACACCAAGGGACATGTAGCTAGCTGCTGTCCTAACAAAAAGAGTGAAGCACAAGTGAGTGAGAGGAAGAGAGAGAAGTCACCAGAGAATAGTGGTGATAAACAGGAGAAAGTTGCAAATTCTCCAAAGCAATCTGCTCCTAAGCAACCAGAAAATGTTGCTGTTGGTGTAGATAAGTCTTAAAAAGGAACTCCACAAGTTCCACGTTTTCAACGAAATCAACCAAGATTTCAGCCTAGATCTCCACCAGGCAGATACGAGAGACCTAGAAGCAGTTCACCAAGAATGAACAATTTTAATTCTAATAATTTCAGAAGTCAAGGTCAATATCAAAATCGATACCAAAATAATGGTGGTCGAACTTTTTATAACAATGGCTTTAGAAATTACAACAATAATGCTTCTTGGAATCAAAATTCAAGATATCAAAATCAAAATTTTCAAAGGTCAAATAGTCCAAACACGTATAGGAACCCTCAGGACCAACGACCTAGTGGAAATCAAAATCAAATTCCATCAACAGGTCTGAGATCCAAGACTCCAGTTAGGAGTAATGGATATTGGATGGATGTTCCAGTAGTTGGTGAATTTGGACGACCCAAGACCATTAAGGCTTGGGTCCCCCAATCTAACTAATTTCTTGGTTGGTGTGTGCAGGAGCTGCTAAGGAGGATTATTAACTTATGGTATGTTGATAGTGGCTGCTCCAGGCACATGACAGGGGATGCGAGATTGTTGACAGAATTTGAAGATTATGATGGTGGAAAGGTGAATTTTGCGGGTGCTAAAGGCGGTAGAATTACTGGACGTGGAAAAGTGACCAATGGGAAGATCACACTGGACAAAGTGAACTATGTGGAACAGCTTAAACACAATCTGATGAGCGTGTCACAAGTCTGCGATAAGGGTCACTCGGTCCATTTTACCAAGAATGAAGCATTAGTGTTGAAACCAGGTTTGAAGATTCCAGACGATTGGATAGTGATGCGAGCGCCAAGGAGCAATGACACTTATGTCATGGACATGGGTGCTAAGGATCCAACTGTTGTGGTGGCGTGTTTACTATCAAAAGCATCTGAAGCTGAATCGATGTTGTGGCACCGACGCATGGCCCATATTCACTATCGAAAAATGAATTACCTTGTTAAAAATGAGCTAGTGAAAGGGGTTCCATTGCAGAGGTTTCACGTGGAAGATAAATGTCTTCCATGTCAAAAGGGAAAACAACACAAGAAACCTCATAAGTCTAAAACAGTAAATTCCATAGATGCCCCTTATGAATTACTTCACATGGATTTATTTGGTCCAGTGAACGTGAGGAGCATAGGTGGAAAGTACTATTGTTTAGTTGTCACTGATGATTATTCACGATATTCATGGGTTTTCTTTTTAGGTACAAAAGATGAGACGGCGGAGATGCTGATAGATCTTTTTACGAAATTGGAAAACGTCCATGATGCAAGAATAAAGAGGATAAGGAGTGATAATGGCACGGAGTTCAAGAATCGAGTTCTGGATCTCTACTGTCTTTGAAAAGGAATTGAACATCAATATTCTGCTCCTTATACACCTCAACAAAATGGAGTTGCTGAGAGGAAAAACAGGACGTTGATTGAAGCCGCTAGGACAATGCTTTCAGATTCAAAGCTACCAGTTCTTTTCTGGGGAGAGGCTGTGAATACAGCTTGCTATGTCCTGAACAAAGTTTTGACTGTTAAACGTTTTAACAAAACATGTCATGAATTAATGTTTAACAAAAAGCCAAACTTGGAAGGCTTTGAACCATTTGGATTACCCTGCACCATTGTGCGTAATAAAGATAAACAAAAATTCGGTGAGGTGGCTGACGAAGGCTACTTTCTAGGTTACGTACCTGGCGCACCGAATAAAAGGGTTTTTAATCTAAAAACTGGTAAAATTGAGGTTGTGTTTAATGTGGAAATTACTTCATACAAACCTCAACAATCAACGAGTGGACCTGCTATATTATATGATTATGAAAGCACTTTTAAATCATTTAATATTCCTGAGTTTTCTGATGCAGATGAATCTCAGCTGATTCAAACAGTGATAAGTGGAGATGATGAAGGCGAGTTCATGCCTAGATCGAATGTTGATATGACAGATGTTGCGGAAACTTCCCAAAGTGCTGCTGATCCTGATTCAAGTGATAGTGACTCTGAACCCATTGAGGGGGAGGATTTCATTAATCCATTTGCAGATCAGAACATTCAGGGGGAGGTTGGATCAAACCTGGGTGATAATCTTGAAGTTGATACCGTTGCTACTACACGAGCAAATAGAGATAATCCAGTTGACATGATACTTGGAGATCCTAATGCAGGTGTTCAGACGAGAAGAAGCATAGCAGCGAATTCTGGTTTATTTGTTTCGATTGAGAAGACTGGGATTGTGAATGAGTGCTTGTATAGCTGTTTTATTTCCCAAGAGGAGCCGAAGAACATTCATATGGCTCTTAAAGACAATTCATGGGTTGAAGCTATGCAAGAGGAATTGGCCCAGTTTGCAAAGTTGAAGGTTTGGGAGTTGGTTGATCTTCCTAAAGGTGAAAGAGAGATAGGCACTAAGTGGGTGTTTAAGTGTAAGAAGGATGAGAGAGGGATAGTGACGCGAAACAAGGCTCGATTGGTGGTAAAAGGTTTCAATCAGCAGGAAGGGATTGATTACAACGAAGTGTTTGCACCAGTGGCAAGGTTGGAGGCAATTTGTTTGTTTCTAGATTTCACAACATTCAAAGGCTTCAAAGTTTACCAACTAGACGTGAAGAGTGCATTTCTTTACGGGAAAGTCCAAGAAGTGGTGTATGTCTCACAACCAGATGGGTTCGTTGATCCAGATTATCCAGATCGAGTGTACAAACTTGATAAGGCTTTGTATGGATTACATCAAGCTCCCAGGGCGTGGTACGAGACAATGTCTACACATCTGATTAAAAATGGTTTTGAAAGAGGTCAGATTGACAATACATTGTTCATCAAGAGGAAGAAGGAAGATTTTCTGCGAGTACAGGTGTATGTGGATGACATCATCTTTGGGTCATCAGATGAGAGTATGTGTAAAGAGTTCGAGCAGGTGATGAAGAGCAAGTTCGAAATGAGTGCTATGGGTGAGCTGTCTTACTTTCTGGGATTACAAGTTGAACAGAAGAAGGATGGGATGTTTATTCATCAAACAAAGTATGTGTATGACATTTTGAGTCGTTTCAAGATGAATGATTGCTCTACTTTCAACACACCCATATGTGAAAATCACAATCTTGGCCCAGATCACGAAAGTACTGAAGACGTTGATCCTACTCAATACAGGGCAATGATTGGTTCTCTAATGTACTTGACTGCTTCAAGACCTGACATTATGTTTGCAGTATGCTTGTGTGCCAGATATCAGGCTAATCCTAAGGAGTCACACATGAAAGCAGTGAAGCGTATTCTTCGTTACTTGAAGGGGAAACCTAAACTTGGGTTGTGGTATCCAGCTGATAGTGACATGAGTTTTGTTGCTTACACTGACTCAGACTTTGGAGGATGCAAGTCGAACAGAAAGTCTACAACGGGTGGTTGTCAGTTCTTAGGAGGCAGGATCGTGTCTTGGCAATGCAAGAAGCAATCTTGTGTGTCTACATCTACGTGTGAAGCTGAATATATTGCTGCGGGTAGCTGCTGCTCTCAGGTTCTCTGGATACAACAGCAGATGCGCGATTACGGTTTGGATTTCACTCGTACTCCTATTATGATAGACAATAATGCAACAATTTCAATAACTAATAATCCCGTGAAACACAGTCGCACAAAACATATTGACATACGTCATTATTTTATACGGGATTGTGCTGAAAAGAGACTAATTGAATTACATCGAGTCGACACTGAAGATAACCTGGCAGATCTTTATACTAAAGCTTTTGACAGGGCTCGCTTTGAACATTTAGTCGAACTCAACGGGATGAGGAATCCTGAATAACTGGTTTTTCATAAGAATTTTTGTAAATAGTTTACTGCTTTTCTTAAAAATCAAAAAAATTGAAAAATCAAAAACATAAAAAAAATAAAAAATAAAAAATGAGTTATCACTGTGTGAAAAAGAAGAAATGATAGTACATCAGCAAGTTAGATTGTCACACTGAAACTAAATTTAAATTGCTTAAGTGTGATAGCAGCTTCATCATATGATGTACCAGTAGGCAAAAAGCATGAAATAATCAACTTACCAATGTGATATAAACTTAAATGCACTGAGTATGAGTGGGGAACACATCAGTGGTGTATGGTTTAATGACCTTAAATCTTGCGTGGATAGATTGCCAAAATCTGAAGTTTTGGGTCTTTATACTGTTATTTCATCTGGGGATATCTTGGCTGTCCTTCTGTTCAGAACTAAAATTGTACATGACCCCAGGAAAGAAAGTCACTTGGAATTAGCTCATTTCTATTTGAATGTCTGTATGTTGTCCCGATACACACAATTTTGATCTGATTCTGAAATCTTCTCTGAAAAAAGTCGTGTACCTCCTCTGCTGCATCCAGATATATGCTGACCTGGAGGTGCTAGGCAACGACAGCTTCTGCTGCATCCAGATACATGCTGACCTAGCTGTACGTTGTCGCGCTATAGATCTAATACACCCGAAAGAGGCCCTCAAGTGCCCAAATGAAACCCAAGAAACCTATTTCAAACTGAGAAAAACTCATTTGATCTGTATATTATACCATCTCTGCTAAAGATCTATTCTGTTCTCTTCTCAACCTATTCCCAGTTAAGATTTCAGAAATCTGGATGATACTTGCATGATAAAGTGTGTTGTTTATATTTCCAGGATTTGATTAGTATTTATTTGGGTGTTCATTGTTAAGCAATCAAAACATGATAACACAGATTATATGCAGACCTAGGCACTGTCAGGATATCTTAAAGGATGACTTCAGTATACTCACCTACTACGATGAATCTTTGTGCATACCTTGATCGCGGGGGTATATCCTGCAGTGGGACACGCTAATATTTCAGTAATAAAATTACCTTAACGTATCATATGGTAATGGTACTTGAAATGTTCATGCATTTTGTTTAAGTGGATAAAAATACTGGTAATCGTCTTGGACTGCTTTTCACGAAAAATTAAATAGAGAATTATACAAGTGTGAAACGGTTTGATTGTGCTGATATGATCTTCTTACCAGTGATTCTCACAAAAATAGAGTGTTTATTGCTTTTCGTATTTATTTGCTTTCAGAAAATACAAAAATACAAAAATAGTGTCTTTTTCTGTTTAAAATTCTTAACGTACGGAAAACTGTTATTCTTGGAGGAATTGTTACTGATAGGGGGAGACGGTGTTGGAAAGTGAGTTCAAAATTTTAAATCATGCGGGTTTTAGGGTGTGTGATTAAAAAGTTTTGCGTGTTGGTGATAAGTTGAAAATGCTTAATCTGTGATATAGTTTAACAAATCTCTTGAATAATAATAATTTGTTTAACTTAGGTTGAAAAATTCTTATGGTTTCTCGAGATGTTTGTTTTATAGTATACAGATTGAAGCAGTATGTTGCTGAGAAGTTGCTGAAAAGATGAGAGTATGTTTGGATGCATGGTAGAACCTCCTTTCTACATTGCAGACAAAGTGAAGAGTTTGAAGATTGCTATACATATGCTGAACTGGAGTTTACTCAAACGCTAAAGTTTTTGAAGATTTGGTGATTGGATGCATCAGCTTAGGGGGAGTCTGTTGCTGACAGAAGCTATTGAAGCTGAAGCTATCCAAAGACCAAAGACAGTGCACGAATACATGAAGATTGCAAGATGACTGAAGACAAAGTTATTTTATGAAGCTATTGTTAAGGGGGAGTTTGTTGGTGCATGTTTGTGACAACAGCTTAGATTTGGTCTTTGGATATCTTGTAATTAGTTAAACGATAAACGGTTAGCGGGTTTAGCTTTGTATTAGTGAGATTATAGAGTTTGGGCTAAACAAAACCCACATTGGGTGATGGGGGGCGAATTGGGCCTAGCCCATGTAGCAAACCCAGCCTAATGTTGCAACCTTGTGTTATATAAACAAGGTTAGGCTTTAGGGTTTAGGTTAATCAGCCAAAACAGTTTGAGAGAGCAATTTTGTGAGAGTATTAGTGCTTGGACGAAATTGATAGTTGGTTAGGGATCTTGATTGATTGTAATCACTTTGATAGATAATCAATAAAGATCCAGTTTGAAAGTGATTTCTGTTTCTACTCATTCTGCTATATTCTGATCAAGAGGATTCCGCACTCTTGATTAGATTGACAATTCTGTGAAAGATCCATTCGAATAGGGGACCTACACTCATTCAAAGGTCGCTCATCGTCCGCCATGGTTCTGTCTCCTGCTGCCCCGAAGCCTTCAGCTTCAGCGGGTACCACCTGCTCCTGCTCACCAGATGCGAGCAGTAGAACAACCGCACGCCCTCTCGCGCGAAGACGTCTCCTCAGATCACGCTCGGGCTCGTCTGACGGTTCAACAACTTCTGGAGCGGGGGTCGAGAACATTAACCTGCAAACGGAAAATTGACACAATGAATATTTTATTAATATAATAATGATGTTTTTTTTTCTTTTTTTTTTGCTGAAAAGAAACAGAATATTATTTAAAATGGGCTGAAAATTTTATAAAAATTCGAAAATGTGCCCGAAATTTTATAAAAATCAACACAATAAAAATAATTGAATCGGCTAATACAAAAATGATTTTAAGGTGCCGAAAACCCAATGAATAAATGAAGGGTTATTGGATTTTATCACCCCCAACTATTAGCTCTTGGCCGCTGTCACCCTCAACTATTACTTTGACGCCCGTCACTCCCAACTTAACACTTAATATGTTTTGTCACCACGTCGTTAACTGATCACTAACTTTTGATCATGTTACTATACTTTTGGGGGTGTCATAGATACTTAGGAAGGTTTTAGGGATCTTAGGACACCCCCAAAAGTATAGGAACATGATCAAAAGTTAGTGATCAGTTAACGACATGGTGACATAAAACATTAAGTGTTAAGTTGAGGGTGACGGGCGTCAAAGTGATAGTTGGAGGTGGCAGCGGCCAATAGCCAATAGTTTGGGGTGATAAAATCCAATAACCCATAAATGAATAAATAAATCCGGATCGAATAAATAAAAGGAGTAAAAATTTACAAGTGTACAAAAATAATCTCGAAAATGAATAAATGAATTAAAAGCAAGAAATATTAACAAATAAATAATCAAGAAAATATACACAAATATTCACAAGTATATACACCGATAAATCAATGACTCGGGTCGTTCCTAAAGCTCGCCACTTCCCTGGCAACGGCGCCAAAAACTTGACGTGTGCGTATATATACATAATTTTGCAATGAAATTACACACGAATCGGTTTTAAATTTATAAAAGTGATTATTACTTTAACATCAAAACACACACGAAAGAGGCAAGTGTACCCCGTCATATATGTAGTAAAGTATCGGTAAGAACCAAGTATCGATCCAAGGAAATGGGCGGAGGAATAATACTAGACCTTTGTCACCAAACTACCGTTAAAAACATAAGTTGTTTGATTTTTTATAAACTAAAGTAAGCATAAACAACTACTTATAAAAACATAATAGATAATAGATAAATAGCCTTGCTTAATACACAACCAAAGCATGTCAACTAAGTCGGTTTTGGCACTAGAAGCATTTGATCAATTTTCCATTTTAAAACAATTAGTATCCCTTTCGGGAATCCTAACATGACAATCATTCGGAAAGTTAAAACGATAAACACACTTTAAGCACCTAAAATTGTTCTTTAACGTGCAATTGATAAATGTCTATGAAAATCTCTTAAAAATAAGGTAGTCATCCGTTAGGAGTTTTCTAACCGCACTTAATCAAGTAAAGCGACACCGATAAACACAATCCAACCACCGAGACAAGCATAAACTAGATTAAATCACAACCGAGTTCATTTTACAAATCTTACACATAAATTCACCAAGATAGCAATTTTGGCCTAAACTACTAACTAAGTTAACAAATCATGGCAAGAATTCATAACGACACCATTTAACCCGTTTAGGTCCTTACGTGACGGCAAGCTTTCTTGATTAACAATAATTACATTTTATTAAATCACTAACCATTTCTAGTATCATGATGCACACATTTAAACCAAGCTAAACTAGTTAACCAAGTTCAAAGTTTACTAATACAAGATTAATTAAGCTTCATTTTTCAACTATCTTAACTAACCAAATACCCATCATCCAACGCAATTACTTATAATCAAGAAATCAATATCAATAACAAGGTTGCAAGCTAATCATCAAAGATTAACATAGAAAATACTTCCAAATGTCATTACAAACAAAAGATTAACACACTAATGGTTATAATCAAGCAAGGGATTGTTGTGTTTTTGCCCAAAGGCTACAATAATACATAAACATTAATCTAAATGCTTGAAAGATTAACAAAATCATGGAAAGATTAGAAAACCAAACCATAAACAAGCATAAGATTAAGAATCTGGAAGATAACGAAGCTAATCGGCACAATGTGGCTTGAATCCGGGTGAAAGCAGAAGCCTCCGGAGCCTGAAAATTGCCAGAATCGCTTCCAAAATGTCCAGAGTTCCCAGCAAAATGTTTCTGCAAGTTTTTTTTATATAATTTCGATGTTGCACGGTCGTGCGTCCTGTTGCACGACCGTTCACTTTTGGCAATTATTGTAGGTATGGTGCACCATATTGCATGACGTCACAGATCTTGACTGGTCTTCGGTCTCGCACGATCGTTCTTCAGATGGCACGGTCGTTCGTTTCCGGGTTCTTTTTGCACGCCTAGTCGCACTGGTCGTTCAATTCCAAGGTTTGGTTGGATCATCGGATCCGCACGGGGTGCAAGATATGGAACGCCCGTGCATCACCGGGATTGCCTTGATTGACTTGCACGCCGAGTTGCACGTTCGTTCAATGCCGGACTGTCTTTCATTTGTCGGAGATGCACGGTCGTGCATTAGGTCGCACGACCGTTCCACACGCCCAGGTCAGTTTTCTAACAGAATGTTCGCAGCTTCGTCGTTTTGTCCGGAAAGTCCTCGTTTTCGCTATCATCTTATCTGGTATGCTGTTTTAGGCTTGTAAACAAAAGTATAGATAATTAAGCATCCGAATGACGGTTTTACAGCCGAAACCGCATAAAATAGGGGTAAAACTGGGGACTAAAATATGTGTAAATTAGCGAATATCAAAAAGAAAAAGGTTTTAATGGGTAATGGGTGTTTGTTTTTCGGGTTTTGAAATGAAAAGGTTTAGGCTCAAAGGGGTTAACTAGGGGGATTTTGGGTAGGTGATAAAAAAAATGAAAAATAATGGTTTTGAAAGGAAAATGGGTTTGTCCTAATGCCTCTATCATTTACTTACTTGGGTTTAAGTTGGTAAGGACCGAGAATGTATCGTCTTGGCAAGTTCTAGAGTCGTAAGAACCAAGCGGCTATTCACACAAGAAACAAAAATTGAGCATTTAGTTTAAAGTTATATGCATGTAAGCTCAATAAAGGCTCAAAACTCACTTGTTGTGGGAATGGGTTTATAATGTGATCAAGTATAATAGATTTGTTATGCCTTTTCATAATTTTATTATTTGGTTCTTTTTATCACGACGCTATCGGTTGTAAATTTTGTAAAAATATAACCTTTTTAGAACTTGCTATTCCAGAATTAAACCAAGATAAGTAAAAAAATAAAAAAAATTTTGAAAAAAAAATTGGGGTGATTAGCAGTTCCAATAGAGTTTTGTGTAAGGCTTATTATTAGGACTTGCAAGATTTAAGGTTTTAGCATCCCCCCACACTTAAATTACACATTGTCCTCAATGTGTCCCAAAAATAAGTTTTTAGGTTGATTTGAATGTGTAATAAGTGTTGAAAAACAAGTTTTTATGTTACCGGGTGTCTAACCAAGGCCCCGTGTGGTCTGGGCACGACCCCGTGGTCAGATCGCCAGTATCAAAGTTTAACAGAAGGCTGGCCACAGGGCGTGCTCAGTGAGCGTGGCCCGTGGCCAGTTACCTGAACTGGGACTTTTTTCTATAGAGTCTAGGCACGGGGCGTGTTGGGCTGAGCACGGCCCCGTGCTGCACATTCTGTAATGCTGGAAAAGTTGACGGAAGGCTCTGTTTCTGTGCATGGGGTGTGGTTTTAGCGTCCCTTTGGCAATTTCCATCTTCCCTCATTTGTTAAACCATTAAATAACATCCAAACACCACATAATAACTTAAACCATCCTTTATTAAGAGTACAAGATATATAGTTCCTTGAAATTAAAACTACAACTAAAAATCAAGATAGATAAGTAGGTCCTAGAATGCAAGAAATTTAAACCATTAAGAAGTTCTATCCTAGATGTTTACATGACAAGAACAACAAAAACCCGAAAAATGATTTTTCGGTTGATAAAGGTTCTTAGAAATTCAACGAGGAGGGTGCTCCTTAAACATCATTGAGCCACTCCTCAATCTCCCGATGGAGAAGGAAGACATGCTCATTGTCCACAACCTCTTGTGGGGGAGGTGCGACATCCACCAGAACCTCGTGTAATGCGTCTAGAGGAGGTTCCGAAGGAATGTCATCCCATACAGTTGGGTTGACAACTTCTTGCGCCAAGTTCCAATCTTCTTGTGGGAAGATTGGTTCCATGGGTGGCATAGCAAGAATGTTCAACCTTTGGTGCAAAAGATTGATTTCTTGAAAGTTATTCTCCAGCCTCACCGTTAAATAGTTGATACGGTCTTCTCCCCCTTTGACTGTTTCTTGTAGTGGGTGATGAAGTTCCACTGTTTTGGCTTGACATTCTAAGAAAACAAGACGAAAATTTCAAAAAGGATGAAATGAGACTCCAGCCACGGCCCCATGGTCACACCTCTGCAGGTTTTTGAACCAAGGAATATCATTGTTTTAAATTATTTTTCTGTATACTGAAACATTTTTGAACATAAATAACTTAAAACAGTGTTGTAAAACTTATGTTTAATAAGATTCTTTGGTTAAAGACCTTGCAAACACTACAATAAAGCATGAAGTTATGGATGTTTCAAGCTTTAATGGAGGCTGGAGAGTTTTAGAGAAGAAGGTAAGTGATAAAAGTGGCAAAGACAAGATGGTTAGTGAGAAACCTTCATTGGAATATATCTTTTAAGATATGTGTGAAGATCCCAGCAAATCTTTGTCTTTGGAAAGGATCCAAATGTGTAGGAACAACGCTGACTTTATAGAAAACGACAGCACACTGACCACATCCCCGCGTCGGCTGGACACGGCCCCATGGTCAGACAAGGTTCTGACACATTTTGTCTGTGTTATAAGCACGGGGCGTGTTGGCCTGGACACGATCCCGTGGTCAGAATTTAGGTGGGTACGAAGCGTGTTGACCTGAGCACGGTCCCGTGG
>JARYGA010038040.1:0-34131 GCA_030545235.1 Helianthus tuberosus
GCTGGAATGGAGAAAGTTACAAATGAATGACATGAGCTCACTATTTATAGGCAATCCAGTCCATATGAACTGGACATTGCCACTCCATGTGGACTGGCCACTTCACATGAACTGGACACTACCACTTCATATGAACTGGCATTTCGCCACTTCACATGAACTGGATCTGCCAGTTCGTGTGAACTGGTCTAACAACCCTAAAAAACCTATTTTCTTGACTACTGAGCTCTGAACTATCTTATCTCTATACATGACTCGATCTAACTATTTTATTACAAGACTCGATACAAGACGAAGTCGACAGACGTATGCACCAACACTTTCATCGAATAATATTTTATATTATGACATTTCAGTGATATAATACCTCTGGGTATTATTTTATATCTTTAACTAAGATATTAATATTAATATCAATATCATTATAATTTATTTCGAATTGTATTTACATAAATATGTGGATATATATATATATATATATATATATATATCACAAAATTGAATATTATATTATGAATATATTTGCTTTTTATAACCTAACATATTGTAAGATACAATAGGAGTTACATATCCTGAAAATTTAAATGATATAGAATCATTTAGGTATAATACATATTATCTAAATATTTATATTATGATGTTTACAAAGTATCATATCTGAATTTCATTTATCTTATATTAATATTAAAATATTAATATTGTATTATTGTTATAAAATTTATATTGGATTATGTTCCCACATATACATATGGATATGATTGATATATAAGATATCACAAAATTTACTAAGACATGATATTATTAATATATATCATTTATATAGATATATAAAATAACATAACTATAAGATATAGGTATGAGTAACACATATTGGGAATTTAAGATTCGTGAAATAACATAAAAATCATAATAAACACATTAAGATTTTATGTACATAAGATATTAATTTCCTAACACAAATGGTTAAGGGTTTAGGTATTGGAAGAACACCTAAAGGGCTTAAACCAGTGGCATAGCTCTGATACCACCTTCTGTCACAGCCCTCGACCCCATCCCGGGAGCGGGAGCCGTGAGCTAGTCAGATGGTATCGGTGTTTATCAATTTAGCAGCGGAAATTTCCATCAGGATCGTAGTTAGGAAATATTTTTATCAGAGTTAAACACCAAAAATGTTTAAAATAATTAAATGGAATAAAATCCAAGTTTTTCTGATAATACATTTATAATAAACAAGTGGAACGAAATCCGATTTTCATTTTAGTACCTTTATAGGGAATAACCCTAATTATTGAAAACAATTCTGCTTTTTAATTTGGTAACTTTTATGGGCACTTTTC
This sequence comes from Helianthus tuberosus, assembly GCA_030545235.1. Classification (NCBI taxonomy): domain Eukaryota; kingdom Viridiplantae; phylum Streptophyta; class Magnoliopsida; order Asterales; family Asteraceae; genus Helianthus; species Helianthus tuberosus. The sequence goes on from JARYGA010038040.1 coordinate 1,338, forward strand.
TAAGCCTTCAGTGCTCTACAGCTGGCTTTTATGGGCTTCACACTAAGTTACCTGAAACACGTGTTTTAAAACATTTTATCAGCAAGAAATACTGGCGAGTGAATCCCAGTTTAATCAAGACAGATTTTATCATTATACAGCATTGAGGGCGATCGCGCAATTACATTTGCTTATATTTCTACCTTAATTACCACCCACGGTACTGTCAACCCGACTTGTGGTCATGTTACTACTCACAGTGTAGTAACAAATTTTGTATATAAAACCCCAACATATCGACGATAATTGTAGAATACAAATACTCAATCACTGTTTAATATAATGTAAAACATTTGAGGTTTTGTAAAAACAGTTTGAAAAAAAAAGAGGAATTACTCACAAAAAGGTTTCATAAAAAGAGAATTAACTCACATTGCTATTTTATATATTTCCTTTATGACTTCCTGGTTATAATCTATTAATTAAACAATGCACATGCGTTAGTATAATTACCCAATTTATATTAGTTATACCCTCCCCGAAACAGAATGTCGCAAACCCCGTCCCCTAACAAACCTGGGAACGGGCGGCTGCGACCAGTTTTGGTGGTATCTGTTTTTATCCATTTTGGCAGCAGAAATTTCATCAGGACCGTAGTTAGGAAATTATTTATCAGAGTAAAATACCACGCTTTTAATATATTAAACACCTGGGAAAAACCCAAGTTTCAATTACACACATTTTCATAAGGATAAACCCTATTTTATTTAATAAAACATCTCTTTATTTTTAGGTAACTTTATTGCCACTTTTCCAAGCCTTCAGTGCTGTCCAGCTGGCTTCTATTTGGCTTTCACATTTTGTTACCTAAAACGCGTTTAAAAACATTTTCTCAGTGGGAAATACTGGTGAGTGAATCCCAGTTTAATCAAGTTTAATAAAGACCATTGTACAGTATTGAGGGCGGTCGCGCAATTATATTTGTTTCCATCTATTCAATTACCACCCACGGTACTGTCAACCCGACTTGTGGTCATGTTACTCCTCGCAAGTGTAACACCCCGTGTTTTCACAAGTGAAAGTCAAAGTCGAGGTCAAAGTCAACGACCGATTTCGCACAACTTGACTCGTAGAAATGTTTTTATTTTATTTATATTATGTGGAGTAAGTGTCGTTCATTACAATAATCGAATCGTGTTAACCGTATTTCAATCGACCTACGACGGTGAATGATAGGAAGTAACAATGCGATAAAGTTAACCAACTAGTAATCAAGCTATACTAATCGAATCGACATCAAATCGTAACTCGAGCTATGTATTTTACTCGTCATTATACGTGTGTGTGTGTGCCTTACGTGTTACCTGTGCATGTTTATTTATGGGTTGTTGTGATAATCAAGCGAACTTAATCGAACTCGAAATCTAACTCGAATGTAAACGAACCCGAACCCGAATTCCGAGTCGAACCATATACGAAGTAGTTGGGACTGAAAGTAATTTGACTAGGAAACCCTATCGAATCGCTCGCAATCGACACCGAAGCGTCATCACACCCGAACGCACAATTCAGTCAACATCCGGACGGATGGTCCATCCGCACGGATTGCCAGTCCGCACGGATTGCCAGTCCGCACGGATGACCAGTCCGCACGGATAAGCAATCCGGGTGGCCTGCAATCCGCACGAACCACCCCTTTCCCCTTTTAGCATCCTATAAATACCCGGGTCTCTCTCCAAACTTTCCACTTTTGACAAGTGACGTCCGAACCACACGTATTCTTCACCTTTTCTCAGATTTCTTTCAATCCAGGTAAGATCTTGCACTAATTCTTGTACATTCTTAATCCCTACACAATTCTACACCTTTCTATCTTTCAAATCTCAACTTCTAACCATGAAATCATCAAGATTTGAGGTATTCTCGGGTGACATCATCATGAAGTTCTCATGAACTTCAAGCTTGACCTCATTCCACCAAGAATAACTCAGATCTGAACGATTCCCATAAGATTTCACAACAACATCACCTAAATCTAAACTTTTCAAAGGATAAAAGGGTTGAAAGAAATAAACTCAAGTTTTCTCCTTCTTTTGCCCTTAGAATCGGTACGAATCTGATCGGTTCTAGTCTTCTACTCGATAATAGTGATGCACTAGTCCTAGATCTGGATTCTACCCACAAGACACCTAATTACGAGACAAACCGGAATGACCGTTCTGAGCCGCCGATAGGTCGAGTTAGGGTGGTTCCTGGCCGGCTTAGTCATGCGAGTAAGAATACAATTCCAAGTGGTTGCCACGTAATCAGAACATCTCGATAAACGACAACAGAAACCAAGAGTAGACGAACGGGACAGCCAGACGAGAGACTGTCCGAACGGACAAGTTGTCCGCACGGACAAGTGGTCCGCACGGACAGACGATTCGGACGGGTTGTCACCCGGACGAACTACACTTGGGACCCACTTTCAAAAACGAGGTTTGAGTATCGACGAATGAGCAATCCGGAAGGACGACCTCTGAATGGATTACTCTTCGGATCATGAGATACTAAGACCTTAACAAATTTCAAACAATGCTCATCCGCACGCCCAAGTTGTCCGCACCGACAGACGATCCGGACGGATTGTCTTTATCTGCGCGAACAGACTGACCGCATGGATTACCATTGTCCGCACGGACTACCATCCGGACGGATTGTTGTCCGCGCGACCGGCTGGAAAGGTAGAGATCCTTAGATGTTTTCTAAATGCTACAACGAAAAATTCAAAGCACAAGCCATCATACACAAACACATCCTTAACTTGGGAAGAAACAATCCACTCGAATAGTTATCCGCACGAACATGTTATCCGCACGGGTGACTCGTCCGGACGAAGTGTAGTCCGCACGGATTGCACATCCGCACGAACAACTTGTCCGCACGGATAACAATCCGCATGAGTGACTAATCCGCACGGATTACCACTCGCACGGATTACTAATCCGCACGACCAGTCAACCTAACCACACTCATTCTATACTGTCTTACGCGCCACTTATCTTTACGCTGTCGAATCTATTCAGGCTAACTATACTCGCTGAAAAGCGCTCCCTTCAATCCAGAATCGCTGTGAGTATACTCGAACCCTTTTTGCTTTAGCACTTTTGGGTGTTACATACGTTACGAATATTCAAACTACAACTATCACACTACTCAAGCTATTTTAACGCTAAACCAATTACGCATGTTATACGTGGCTTATGAATGCTTATTTGTTATGTTTACACATGGAATGCTGTCTACCTGCCTTAGCAACGATAGTACTATAGTTTGGACTCAGCACCCGTTCACACGGGGGTTGTTAAGGATCTTTTACTTGCATGGATTATGGTGGTAATCATGTATTGCGAACTGCCTCGGGCAGTCAACCCACAGTCATTGGTATCGATGGATCTATGTCGATAACTAACGTGCTTCATTTCACTATGTGTACGTGCTGGTTATGCATAAACGAATTCGAACTCTATATGCTATTATCAAACTTGTATGCTCACCTTTATATTTTATGTATTGACTTTATTTTAACGTATGTGACAGGTGCTTAGGTTGCTATTATGCTCTTTGTGCTGTGATGAACTTAAAGCTAGGAACTGGAGTCCTAGAAACCAACAAATAAATTACTTATGCTTAAATCTGAGTTGTCGGAACAGAATACTTGTCTTGATGCTTGTCTGTAATAATTATTTAACTATTTGAGATACGGTATGGGACGTATTGCTTTAATTGAATGGTAATGATAGTTGTTATGGAAACTTCTGGACAATCTGTTTCGCTCAGTGCCACGCCCCGATGATTCCGCCATCGGTTGGGGTGTGACAGATTGGTATCAGAGCCATAACTATAGGGAATTAGGCAAGACTCGACCTAGTCCGGGTCGAAGTCTTAGAAACCTAGTCTATAGTTAAGAACCAACAGACCAACTCACGCGTATGCGTAAACTCGCCACTATCACTCGCTCTTTTCTGTCACTGCACTCGAATTTTCAAGTTATGAACGGGTAATGAGGCCGAGAATAGGTGTGAAAACCGCAAACTCTCGACCAAAGTTGCCTAATCAGCTTGCATTTTAGCTACAAGCGAGGAGAATCATACCAAATTAGGAGTGAAATCCATATTTTGATGAATAATCTCCTTAAATTTTGTCAAGAACAAGGACGGAAGTTGCAAGATAGGGGTGAAACCCTAACCTTGACGACTCGTCCTGCTTTTATACAAAAACTCCCACCAAAGTTTCGATGGACTCCAACGATCTAAAGACACAATATAACCAATGGAAATTGCGCCAACGCCCAAGAATCGAGGCAAAGGCATAGTCCTGAAGGTAATTGTGCACACAGGATCCTTGCAAATAGTCGAGCCACTTTGGTTAGTCGAAGTCTACTAGCCGCAGACAATCTATCTCTCTCGATTTTATGTGTCACGAATCCGAACTCGCCATTGCTGACTCTGATGAATTGTCGATTTTATGTGTTTTATGTGCCTTTTCCTATTTTATATGTTTAAGTTTTTTGGAAATTCACTCTTTTCGAACGACACACACGACTCGCGCTGTAATTCTACCTCAAAACATTAACAAATCGACAATAGAGGCATTCATAATGTTTTGTATACTCTTATATATCCCTAGTGATTAAGGTATGTGTGCTTTGCTATTGTGCTTACATGGTTAGGAATATGGTGATTATGTGCTCTATGTGTTTATGTGATTTTGTGCAATTCTGTGATTTTGTGACTATATGCGTTTACATGGTACGTGTTACTGAGCTTTAGTAGTAGTAGACGTGTGAGGTGAGATTCGAATACATGTGTTGAGTTCCGTGGCGATGTCTATTGCAGACAATGTCGTCTGGATCTCGTCATACGCTCTCTCGTCAGGAAAAGAGGGACAGACGCCTTGCTTCTATCATCGCAAAGAGTGTAGCTAAAGCCGTGACTGATGCCTACGAGAACGCCAGCAAATCATCCGAGGAATCGAGGACTGAAGGTCCTAAAGCTGTCACGAGACCTTTCAGTTTCAAACAATTCAAGTCGTGTGGGCCAAAAGAATTCACAGGCGAAGGAGGTCCTACTGCACTATTCCACTGGTTTGACTCTATCGAGGTTACTCTGCGACAAAGTGGTTGCCCTGATGACCTTCGAACTCTGAACGCTACCGGCGTCTTCCAGTCCCGTGCTCTAGACTGGTGGACGGCCGAGAGGAACAAGCGAGGAAATGATGCAGCCTACGGTCTGTCATGGGACGAGCTCAAGGAAGTCATGCTAGAGGAATTCTGCCCTCCTCACGAGCGTCAAAAGCTTGAAGATGAATTTTGGCACATACATCAGAAGGATGGAGACAACGCTGGACTCACTGCTCGTTTCAAACAGCTCAGCATTATCTGTCCCGATCAGGTCAAGACTCCTGAGATGACCATCAAGAAGTATATCCGAGCTTTGCCCGACTGCGTTGCTGATTTCGTGCAAGCGGCTAAGACTACCACGATTGAGGAAACCTACCTGCTAGCCGCTGAAATCAATGACAAAAGGGTTAAGGCTGGGGTATGGGATAAGACCTCCAAGCATCTGCATCAAGCCACCGCTACTACACCAACTGCTGAAACCACCTCGTCAAGCAACAAGAGAAAGAACAAGAGAAAGAACAACTCCAACAACAAGAATTGTGCGATTACTGCTGCACCAATCCAAGCTGTACCTGCCCAACAGCGTCAAGTAGCTGCGCCTGTGGCCAATGCACCGCCTGTAAAGCGTGCATATACTGGACCACACCCGCTCTGCCCTACTTGCACCTATCATCACCCGACAGCTATTCAATGCCGCTTCTGTGCTCACTGCAATGTATACGGCCACTTTAATGCCAACCATGGTTGTAAAAATCCCGACTAGTCTCCGATTAGTCGCCGATTAATCACTAATCGGATGTTCACCGATTAATGACCGATTAATCGCTAGGCGGTCAGTGGCGGTCCTATTCTGGCCAAATTTTGGTCTAATGCAGGCCAAATTTCTACCAAACCTTATAAATTCCTTCTAATTACTTTAAAAAATAGGTCAATGAGTGGTTAAAACATATATACTTTAAAAAACTACATATAAATATGTGTGTGTATATATATAACTAAAAATTATATATATAGATCTCAATCCGATTAATTCCGATTAATCCCTATTAATCCCGATTAATCGCTAGTCGGTACCCCACCGCCCGACTAGCGCCTAACGATTCTTACAACACTGCTGCCAACTGCCGTATTCGCCAAGCTCCTGCCAATCAAGCTCTACTCACTGCCCCACAGGGTTAACAAGCTCCTCTGGCACCCGCAGTCAAAGCCAGAGCATGCTTCACGTGTGGCGACCCGAATCATTTCGCCAACATGTGCCCGAACAGGGTAGTGAAACAAGAACCGCAACAGCAGCAACCACAGCACCAACAGCAGCAGCAACAACAGGCCGCACGCGCCAGAACTTTCAATCTCAATGTGCGTCAAGCTCAGGCCGACAACAACGTGGTCAATGGTACGTTCCTTGTGAATGGTATTTATGCTTCATGTTTGTTTGATACTGGAGCCGATAATTGCTTTGTGTCGCTCGAATTTGAGAAACTCCTTAGTCGTAAGCGTTCCCGACTCTCCTCTGCATTCGATGTTGAAGTCGCTACCGGAAGAACCGTCGCTGTAAATTCCGTTATTCGTGATTGCACTCTCGAGCTCAACAATCACATCTTCTCAATCGACCTCATTCCGATGCAACTCAGAAGCTTCGACGTCATAGTAGGCATGGACTTCCTTCGAGAAAACCATGCCGAAGTTGTGTGCTTCGATAAGATGATTCGTTTTTCGCTCGCAAACGGTGATTCATTGCGCGTTTATGGTGATACTACTTCGAAGGGTCTCAAACTTATGTCATGCCTCCAAGCTAGCAAGTATCTCCGCAAGGAATACAGGGCTTTCTTGGCTAACGTCGTAGCAGCGGAGAAGGAAAAGAAAGAGAAGAAGGAAGTAAAAGACGTTCCTGTGGTTCGAGAATTTCCTAATGTTTTTCCAGAGGATCTTCCCGGACTACCCCCAAAACGCGATATTGATTTTCGCATTGATCTCATTCCTGGAGCTAATCCTACCGCCAGAGCTCCTTACCAACTCGCGCAGTCCAAAATGCGCGAACTCTCAACCCAACTCCAGGAATTGCTTGAAAAAGGCTTTATTCGCCCGAGCACCTCTCCTTGGGGCACGCTGGTCCTCTTCGTCAAAAAGAAGGATGGGTCGTTCTGGATGTGCATCGACTACCGGGAATTGAATAAGTTGACTATCAAGAACCGCTATCCTCTGCCTCGAATCGACGATTTGTTTGATCAGCTACAAGGCGCTACTTGTTTCTCGAAGATCGATCTACGTTCAGGATATCATTAGCTGCGTATACAGGAGGAGGATATACCCAAAACCGCGTTTCGTACTCGTTACGGCCATTATGAATTCGTTGTCATGCCTTTTGGCCTAACCAACGCACCAGCGGTTTTCATGGATCTGATGAATCGTGTGTGTAAACCATATCTCGACCGTTTCGTCATCGTGTTCATCGACGATGTCTTGATCTATTCCAAGACGAGAGCCGAACACGCGCAACATCTTCGTTTGGTTCTCGAGTTACTCCAGGGGAACCAACTCTACACCAAATTCTCCAAGTGCGAACTTTGGTTGGGGGAGGTTCAGTTTCTGGGTCACATTGTGAATAGTCAGGGTATTCACGTCGATCCTGCGAAGATTGAAGCTGTTAAGAGCTGGGTTACGCCTAAGAACCCGTCTGAAGTTCGCTCCTTCCTCGGGCTTGCGGGCTATTATCGACGATTTATCGAAGGATTCTCGAAGATTGCTGTACCACTTACCACTCTCACGCATAAGGACCAGCCTTTTGTCTGGGGGACCAAACAAGAGTCTGCCTTTCGAACCCTTAAACACATGCTTTGCAATGCTCCTGTTCTCACACTACCCGACGGAAACGATAATTTCATTGTCTACTGTGATGCTTCCAACCTTGGTCTCGGTTGTGTCCTAATGCAACGAGACAAGGTCATAGCTTACGCATCTCGTCAGCTCAAAATCCACGAGAAGAACTATACAACCCACGATCTCGAACTAGGCGCAGTTGTTTTTGCATTAAAGATTTGGCGACACTACCTGTATGGTACAAGGTGTACGATCTTCACCGATCATAAGAGCCTACAACACATCTTTAATCAGAGGGAACTTCTCAACGATTACGACTGTGAGATTCGTTATCACCCAGGCAAGGCAAATGTTGTTGCTGACGCACTTAGCAGACGGAGCTATCTGCTTAGCACTCGTAATGTTCAAGCCCAGCACAACCTCGAAGCTCTCATCCGCGACGCCCAGCATGCATGTTTCACGAACGCACCTTGAATAAAGAAAGAATCTACCACGATGGAGCCCAGCTTGTGAGCAAATCAAATGGGATATTCCACTTCTTAGACCGAATTTGGATTCCCAAGCGAACCAATTTGCGACAGATTATCTTGGATGAAGCCCACAAATCCCGATACTCTATCCATCCCGGTGCTGACAAAATGTACCATGATCTTCGCTATAGGTACTGGTGGCCGGGTATGAAACGGGATATCGCTCTCTACGTCGGAAAATGCCTAACCTGTGCTAGAATCAAGGCTGAACATCAAAGACCCTCTGGCTTGCTCGAACAACCACCAATCCCCATGTGGAAGTGGGAGAGTATAGCTATGGATTTCGTAACCAAGCTTCCAAACACGTCATCAGGTCACGACAGTATTTGGGTTGTTATTGACCGTTTGACTAAATCAGCACACTATCTGCCAATACGAGAAGACTACAAGGTGGAACGATTAGCCCGAATCTACACCGACGATATCATTTGTAGACATGGGACGCCTCGTGACATCATCTCTGATCGTGATGCTCGGTTTACTTCACGATTGTGGGAAACATTTCAAACAGCACTCGGTACGACGCTTAATCTAAGTACTGCGTTCCACCCACAAACCGACGGTCAGACTGAAAGAACGATTCGTACCCTTGAAGACATGCTCCGTTCGTGTGTTCTAGACTTCGGTGGTAATTGGGATAGACACCTCCCGTTAGTCGAATTCTCGTATAACAACAGCTACCAGGCTAGCATCCAGATGGCACCTTTCGAGGCTTTATACGGAAGAAGATGTCGATCGCCTATTGTGTGGCACGAGATCGGTCACTCGCAACTAACCGGTCCGGAGCTGCTACAAGAAACGACAGAAAAAATTTTCCAAATTCGAGACAACCTAGCGAAAGCTCGGGATCGACAGAAAGTTTACGCCGATAAAAAGCGCAAGCCCCGTGAATATGGCGTTGGTGACTACGTACTCCGAAAGGTATCACCTTGGAAGGGTGTAGTCCGATTCGGCAAGAAAGGGAAACTCGCGCCTCGATATGTCGGGCCTTTTAAGATTCTGGAAAGGATCGGAAAAGTCGCCTACAGACTCGAATTACCGGAGGAACTTAGCAATGTCCATCCGACTTTCCACGTGTCAAACCTCCGAAGGTGCATCGCCGACCACGATCTACATGTCTCTCTAGACGATCTACAAGTGAACGAAACATTACACTTCGTGGAGAAGCCTGTCAAAATCATGGATCGCCAAACCAAGCAACTCAGGCGCTCACGCATTCCCATTGTGAAAGTCCGATGGGAAGGTAAACGAGGCGCGGAGTTCACTTGGGAACTTGAAAGCGACATGAAGGCAAAGTATCCACAATTGTTTAATTAGAGAAGCGTTAGAGAGAAAATGGCTTTATGATTCTAGTGCTTGTACGATTTCAGATTTATTAATAGAATCATCGATTTTGTTACATCCTAGTATATACGATCCGCACAATCGAGCACCTACTCAGATACCACTTGTAGGACCGGATTTCGACTCTGTTACGATTATGTTTAGTCACACGCGTTCACGGATTCCGCACGACTCAGAGTCAACAATTATCCATGCGAATAAGCTAGTCAACAAAAGTCAACACGGATTTGTTATCCGCACGGATTGCCGTCCGTACGGTGAACATCAACAGCAACATTCAACATTTTTAACGAACTCAGATTTCTCACAAACGGCTTCGAATTAAGATCTGAAACTTTGTAGGCTTATAGATCAGTGAATTTCGCATAACATATCCCAAATTTTATCCGACTTTAACTGTAAAAAGTCGATTAATTTGACGATTTTCAGTGGTCCGAACGAAAAGTGCTCACATGTGATCCACGGTTAGTTACGGCTTCCAGCTTAATTTCGGGACGAAATTTCCTAAACAAGAGGAGGCTGTAACACCCCGTGTTTTCACAAGTGAAAGTCAAAGTCGAGGTCAAAGTCAACGACCGATTTCGCGCAACTTGACTCGTAGAAATGTTTTTATTTTATTTATATTATGTGGAGTAAGTGTCGTTCATTACAATAATCGAATCGTGTTAACCGTATTTCAATCGACCTACGACGGTGAATGATAGGAAGTAACAATGCGATAAAGTTAACCAACTAGTAATCAAGCTATACTAATCGAATCGACATCAAATCGTAACTCGAGCTATGTATTTTACTCGTCATTATACGTGTGTATGTGCCTTACGTGTTACCTGTGCATGTTTATTTATGGGTTGTTGTGATAATCAAGCGAAGTTAATCGAACTCGAAATCTAACTCGAATGTAAACGAACCCGAACCCGAATTCCGAGTCGAACCATATACGAAGTAGTTGGGACTGAAAGTAATTTGACTAGGAAACCCTATCGATTCGCTCGCAATCGACACCGAAGCGTCATCACAACCGAACGCACAATTCAGTCAACATCCGGACGGATGGTCCATCCGCACGGATTGCCAGTCCGCACGGATGACCAATCCGCACGGATTGCCAGTCCGCACGAATGACCAGTCCGCACGGATAAGCAATCCGGGTGGTCTGCAATCCGCACGAACCACCCCTTTCCCCTTTTAGCATCCTATAAATACCCGGGTCACTCTCCAAACTTTCCACTTTTGACAAGTGACGTCCGAACCACACGCATTCTTCACCTTTTCTCAGATTTCTCTCAATCCAGGTAAGATCTTGCACTAATTCTTGTACATTCTTAATCCCTACAGAATTCTACACCTTTCTATCTTTCAAATCTCAACTTCTAACCATGAAATCATCAAGATTTGAGGTATTCTCGGGTGACGTCATCATGAAGTTCTCATGGACTTCAAGCTTGACCTCATTCCACCAACAATAACTCAGATCTGAACGATTTCTATAAGATTTCACAACAACATCACCTAAATCTAAACTTTTCAAAGGATAAAAGGGTTGAAAGAAATAAACTCAAGTTTTCTCCTTCTTTTGCCCTTAGAATCGGTACGAATCTGATCGGTTCTAGTCTTCTACTCGATAATAGTGATGCACTAGTCCTAGATCTGGATTCTACCCACAAGACACCTAATTACGAGACAAACCAGAATGACCGTTCTGAGCCGCCGATAGGTCGAGTTAGGGTGGTTCCTGGCCGGCTTAGTCATGCGAGTAAGAATACAATTCCAAGTGGTTGCCACGTAATCAGAACGTCTCGATAAACGATAACAGAAACCAAGAGTAGACGAACGGGACAACCAGACGAGAGACTGTCCGAACGGACAAGTTGTCCGCACGGACAAGTGGTCCACACGGACAGACGATCCGGACGGGTTGTCACCCGGACGAACTACACTTGGGACCCACTTTCAAAAAAGAGGTTTGAGTATCGACGAATGAGCAATCCGGACGGACGACCTCTGAATGGATTACTCTTCGGATCATGAGATACTAAGACCTTAACAAATTTCAAACAATGCTCATCCGCACGGCCAAGTTGTCCGCACAGACAGACGATCCGGACGGATTGTCTTTGTCCGCGCGAACAGACTGACCGCACGGATTACCATTGTCCGCACGGACTACCATCCGGACGGATTGTTGTCCGCGCGACCGGCTGGAAAGGTAGAGATCCTTAGATGTTTTCTAAATGCTACAACGAAAACTTCAAAGCACAAGCCATCATACACAAACACATCCTTAACTTAGGAAGAAACAATCCACTCGAATAGTTATCCGCACGAACATGTTATCCGCACGGGTGACTCGTCCGGACGAAGTGTAGTCTGCACGGATTGCACATCCGCACGAACAACTTGTCCGCACGGATAACAATCCGCACGAGTGACTAATCCGCACGGATTACCACTCGCACGGATTACTAATCCGCATGACCAGTCAACCTAACCACACTCATTCTATACTGTCTTACGCGCCACTTATCTTTACGCTATCGAATCTATTCAGGCTAACTATACTCGCTGAAAAGCGCTCCCTTCAATCCATAATCGCTGTGAGTATACTCGAACCCTTTTTGCTTTAGCACTTTTGGGTGTTACATACGTTACGAATATTCAAACTACAACTATCGCACTACTCAAGCTATTTTAACGCTAAACCAATTACGCATGTTATACGTGGCTTATGAATGCTTGTTTGTTATGTTTACACATGAAATGCTGTCTACCTGCCTTAGCAACGATAGTACTATAGTTTGGACTCAGCACCCGTTCACACGGGGGTTGTTAAGGATCTTTTACTTGCATGGATTACGGTGGTAATCATGTATTGCGAACTGCCTCGGGCAGTCAACCCGCAGTCATTGGTATCGATGGATCTATGTTGATAACTAACGTGCTTCATTTCACTATGTGTACGTGCTGGTTATGCGTAAACGAATTCGAACTCTATATGCTATTATCAAACTTGTATGCTCACCTTTACATTTTATGTATTGACTTTATTTTAACGTATGTGACAGGTGCTTAGGTTGCTATTATGCTCTTTGTGCTGTGATGAACTTGAAGCTAGGAACTAGAGTCCTAGAAACCAACAAATAAATTAGTTATGCTTAAATCTGAGTTGTCGGAACAGAATACTTGTCTTGATGCTTGTCTGTAATAATTATTTAACCATTTGAGATACGGTATGGGACGTATTGCTTTAATTGAATGGTAATGATAGTTGTTATGGAAACTTCTGGGCAATCTGTTTCGCTCAGTGCCACGCCCCGATGATTCCGCCATCGGTTGGGGTGTGACAGCAAGGTAGTAACAAATTTTGTATACAAAACCCCAACATACCGACGATAATTGTAGAATACAAATACTCAATAACTGTTTAATGTAATTTAATTTAGGTGAGGTTTTGTAAAAACAGTTAACAAAAAGGAGATTACTCACATTGTTGTCTTAGGTTTTCTGTAAGGGTTTCCTGGTGATTATCTATAAATTACACAAATGCACACGGGTTAGTATAATAACCCATTTTAACACTAGCAATACCCTCCCCGAGACGGCATTCCAATGACTACGTCGGGCAGAACCACGACAACCGTTACGGAAGCCTAGATCAATCGGGCAGCGTATCTAATACATATCCAGGGGTTATGATACTTACAACGGAGCAGAACTTCGTTATTTAGGGGGGTATTATACCAGAGAATTATGTATACTACGTAGAAATTGAGAGAGAAATGAAAAGACTGAACGAATTGGACTGAAGGCCGAAGGCCTCCCTTTATAGGGTTGGTCGACTGGTCTGTCGTGGCCCACGACGAAGGAAGGTAGGGGTCTTCGCGGCCTGCGACATAGGGGGTCTACGGCGTAGCTTGGCCTGGCCACGAGATAGGTTCAACACGCGTGATGACACGTGGCGGCTCAGGGTGCGGCCGCTTGTCCAGGCGCTCACGGCCCGCGACGTCCCTCAAGGGATCTGTCGCGCCCCGCGACGATCTATTTAATTTCGTTTTTATTTAATTTTTGTAAAAATAAAGGTATTCGGGCCCCGTTTTCGCGTACGGGGTGTATTTTAGGTCATATTGGGGTATATTTTAATATATTTTTTGTCACACCCCCAAAATCCACATGCGGGGTATCACCGCTTGGAGGCGTGACTGACCAGGATCGAGCCACCAATCATATTGAACAATATTGAAAAGCAATTAAAAGTTCAACCACACAATATAATTGGTGTCCAAAAACAATTTAATAAGTCTAAGTTATCAGCGGAAGCAAATAGTCAAAACCCAAATCATAAATTCATAAGTATTTAAGTTTATCATGAACACTCAATGTCCATGCTCCACAACGTCTCTTCCCCATGCAAGCTCCTGCTAAACCTAGTGACCTGCAAAGCATGTAGTAACGAGTCAACAACAGAGTTGAGCGAGTTCACAGTTGGGTGTTCGTTTAAGTTATTCCAAAAACATATTTTCCTGGCATCCTTGCCGTGGGGGCTACCCCATAGTTGAAATTGTGTTTTGTTTAATCCCGTTTACTATGGCAATCCAGCCGTGGGGGCTACCCCATGTTTACACTACTAGACTCGTTACCATATCGACCGCTGACTTTAGTCATGTTTATGTGCCCTTAGCGTCAATGTCTATCATCATTGACGTGCCCAGATCCAATAGTTCACGCCCGTCCTCTGCGGCATGGTGTGAGGCTTGTCAGACCTAAATAGCGCTATCTAACTAGTGACCCGCTCGACATTGGCCCGGCGATTAAGTCGATATAAAAGGAGGGACTTCGTGATAGAGTTTTGCTCTAGTGAAATTTAAACTGTCCAAGAGGACGAGGAATTACATTCCTTAACCCATACTGTCCTACCCAAGGAGGACGAGAAATCCATATTCCTTAACCCATTCCCAACCCACCGGGAATTACCATGCTTTGTAGAAAAAGTGTGAACTCACCTTAGGTTAGCTCGGCAGATACACAAAAGGTCAATTGAGCTGCTAGTGGTCAACCACGTCCTAACATGGTTACCATACAAGTCAGGTCTAGGTTCAAGTAGTGCACATAAGTTTTACACATAAACTAACAGGTTACGAACACGTATTGATCATGGCGAACATGTAGAACATGTTAACAGTCAAGTACACAAAATGTCCAACTTGTGTGACTCAGATGATTGGGCTCGCACAAGTTCATTAGCCCAAAAGTCTTGTGCGATACAACGAATGAAACCCAACAACCAATCCTGCCCAACATGTTGTGCGATCAGCACAGCCTTGTGCGATCCACGACACGTTGTGCGATTCACTATATACCCGGCCCAAACAATTAAAAGCCCAAACATATCTATATACATATATACAGTCCAATTTAATAAACAGATAATCAATCTTGTGCGATCCAAATAACCTTGTGCGACTACTGGTATCTTGTGCGACTGGACTTGGGCTTTGAGGCCCAACAGTAATGCAGTTCTAGTTGTTTGTGTGAGGCCCAAGCCTTGTGCGATCGGCACCGTCTTATGCGATCATGCATATCTTAGCTGTACTGTGAGTTTTAAGCAGTTGTACCTATCTTGTGCGATTAGTCCTTGTGCGACCAAGGACTTGTATGATCAGGCACTTGTGCGATCAGTTACACGTTTCCAAAAATCATGCAAATCAGTTATCTTGTTTCCAATTATTCGATCCAACTAATCAGTTTGACAATTTCCAATTCTACCTTCAATTGATCAAATCAATACCCACAGTTTCCAAACATGCAATAATCGATCAGTAAGGGGTTTTAACATCAATTTCCTATGAACCCTAAGCATGAATAGAACATGAACAATAATCATAACACTTAAACTTATTAACATGATTCACACTCGTGATCACTAGCAATTATCATTCAATCGGTTCTAGATCATCAATACATAATTATCAACTCTACATTATTCAAAACATATGAGCCGATTTCATGAACATCATACTTCATCAATTTTCATTACAATCAAACGCATACCATCTCTAAATCATCATGCAATACATATAGATCATAACATTATTTAACACACAACCGATAATTACAAACACTAACCGGTTGAGAGAAGAATAGGATTGATCCGAATCACAAAAGCTTCGAGGAAGAGGGGGGCTCCGAGAGAGAGAAGGAGAGCGAGTAGGGTTTTGTGTGTGTGTGTGTGCTTTGCAAATAATGAGAAGTGTATAACCTTCTCATGTGGTTATGCGTATGAAAGGTGGGCCGAACCCATCATGGTTTGCCCTTGGGATTCAAATGCAGGTGTGGGCCGAGAGAGAAGTGACGAGAAGAGGTGTATGGCCCAACTTGGGCTTGTGCGATTGGGTTAGGTTGTGTGACCAAGTTTGCAAACTCACATTTTTATATAACAAAACATAAACACATAACATAACATTCAATTAAATCAATGCATCACAAAATCACGTAGCATTCAAACATGTTACACTAAGCACAAAGATAGGTTCTGAAATACGAGTTGTCACATTATCCCAAAGTTGAAAGAAATTTCATCCCGAAATTTAGCACGTACTCACTGAGGAAGCTAGTTAAGTTGCATGGTTTCCTGGTTTTCCTGGGGTGTCACATCCTTCCCCCGTTGGTTTGAAATTTCGTCCCGAAATTCCGCAGTAGCTTCAGCCTTAGTAGTGGTTTCACTGTTCACGAACAACTGGGGATACTTGTGTCTCATTTGATCTTCGCGTTCCCAAGTGAACTCTGTGCCACGACGGGAGTTCCAACGAACTCGAACGAGAGGAATTCTAGTACGCTTGAGAATCTTCACATCTTGATCAGTAATCTCTACTGGTTCCTCAACGAAGCGCAACCGATCGTCGATAGTAAGCTCCTTCAAAGGAACTATTAGGGTCTCATCTGACAGGCACTTCTTCAGATTCGACACGTGGAAAACGTTGT
Organism: Helianthus tuberosus; assembly: GCA_030545235.1. Lineage (NCBI taxonomy): Eukaryota > Viridiplantae > Streptophyta > Magnoliopsida > Asterales > Asteraceae > Helianthus > Helianthus tuberosus. The sequence goes on from JARYGA010038040.1 coordinate 18,150, forward strand.
AAACTCCACTGAGTTCTGTGGGTAGGTTTAGTTTGTAGGCCACCTTGCCTATTTTCTCTATGATCTTGAAAGGTCCAACGTATCGCGGGTTGAGTTTGCCACGTTTGCCAAAACGAACAACACCTTTCCAATGTGAGACTTTGAGTAGCACTCGATCCCCAACCTGAAACTCGAGTGGTTTCCCGCACTTATCAGCATAGCTCTTCTGACGGTCACGAGCTGCCGCCATTCGTTGTCGTATCTGAGCAATCTTCTCAGTTGTGTCTACTACAAGTTCTGGACCAGTAATTTGGCTATCACCAACCTCTGCCCAGCAAAGAGGTGATCGGAATTTACGTCCGTACAATGCCTCAAACGGAGCGGCCTGAATACTAGTGTGGTAACTATTATTATACGAGAACTCTACTTATGGGAGATGCTTTTCCCAGCCATTGCCAAAATCGATTACACATGCCCTAAGCATGTCTTCAAGGGTTTGGATGGTGCGCTCAGACTGCCCATCCGTCTGCAGATGATAAGCAGTGCTCATGTTTAGACGCGAGCCAAAGGACTTGTGCATTGCTTGCCACAGTTCAGAGGTAAACCGCACATCGCGATCAGATATGATAGAGGTTGGCACCCCGTGCCTCGAAACTACATCCTTTAAGTAAACGTCTGTGAAAGTAGAGAACTTGTCTGTTTCTTTGATAGCCAAAAAGTGTGCAGACTTAGTCAATCGATCCACTATCACCCAAATAGTGTCATTTCCACGTTGAGATCTAGGCAGGCCAGTAACGAAATCCATGGAAATTTGCTCCCATTTCCATTTCGGGATCTCTGGTTGTTGGAGTAGGCCCGATGGTTTCTGATACTCAGTCTTGACTCTCGCAGAAGTCAAACATTTGCTGACATAAGTTGCTATGTGGGCTTTCATGCTAGGCCACCAGTATGTAGTCTTTAAGTCGTGGTACATCTTATCCAAACCAGGATGTACTGAGTAACGAGACTTATGTGCTTCATCCATCACAAGCTCGCGTAAGTTTCCATATAGTGGGACCAGATGCGCCCTGTTACGTAGTAGGCGCCGTCTTCCTTTTGTTCTAACCGTTTCCTCGATCCTCGTAGGGACTCCGCCCTAATGTTCTCTGCTTTCAATGCTTCAACCTGAGCATCTCGTATCTGAGTAGTAAGATTAGATTGGATGGTAAGTTGTAACGCACGCACGCACTTAGGTGTAGTATCCTTTCGACTGAGGGCGTCAGCCACAACATTGGCTTTGCCCGAATGGTACTTGATCGCGCATTCGTAGTCATTCAAGAGCTCGACCCATCGACGTTGTCGCATGTTTAACTCCTTTTGCTTAAAGATATGCTCGAGACTCCTGTGATCGGTGTAAATGGTGCACTTGGTACCGTACAGGTAATGTGTCCATATCTTAAGTGCAAAAACAACAGCTCCCAACTCCAAATCGTGCGTAGTGTAGTTCCTTTCGTGAACCTTAAGTTGACGTGATGCGTAAGTAATGACCTTATCACGTTGCATCAACACGCAACCAAGTCCCTGGATGGATGCGTCACAATAAACCACAAAATCGTCTGTGCCCTTAGGCAATGAGAGGATAGGTGCGCTACAAAGTCTATCCTTTAAGTGTTGGAAAGCAGATTCCTGTGCCTCACCCCAACGATAGGTGACACCCTTCTGAGTTAGGGAAGTGAGAGGTTGCGCAATCTTGGAGAAATCTTTGATAAACCTTCTGTAGTAACCCGCCAAACCCAAGAATTGGCGGATTTCTGTTGGAGTACGGGGCGCAGGCCAGTTCTTGATCGAGTCTACCTTGGATGGATCAACATAAATCCCGTCCTTGTTTACTACGTGGCCTAGGAAATGGACTTCGCGAAGCCAGAAGTCATATTTCGAAAACTTAGCATAAAGTTGTTCTGTTCGAAGGAGTTCCAAAATAAGTCGTAGATGCTGCTCGTGTTCCTCCTGACTCTTAGAATAGATCAGGATGTCGTCGATGAAAACTATAACGAACTTATCCAGGTAAGGTTTGCACACTCTATTCATAAGATCCATGAAGACCGCCGATGCGTTTGTCAACCCGAATGGCATGACCAAAAACTCATAGTGCCCATAACGAGTTCTAAATGCTGTTTTGGAGACATCCTCTTCTCGGACTCTCAGCTGGTGATAACCTGAACTCAGATCAATCTTCGAATAGAAGCTCGACCCTTGCAGCTGGTTAAATAGGTCATCAAAACGTGGAAGAGGATAGCGATTCTTCACGGTCACTTTGTTGAGTTCACGGTAGTCAATACACATTCTGAAGGTACCGTCTTCTTCTTTACGAATAGCACTAGAGCTCCCCAGGGCGAAGAGCTTGGACGAATGAAACCCATGTCCAAAAGCTCTTGTAGTTGCATAGACAGCTCTTCTAGTTCTGATGGGGCTAAGCGATAAGGTGCAAGAGCTATTGGCACTGCTCCAGGAGCTAGCTCGATTTGAAACTCGACTTGTCGGTGAGGCGGAAGACCAGCTAATTCCTCAGGAAATACCTCAGGAAAGTCACGCACAATTGGAAAATCTTCTATCTTCTTCTCCTTCTTTGAGGAATCTATAACGAGTGCCAGAATGGCTGTGTGGCCCTTCCGCAAACACTTCTGGGCGTTAAGGAAAGAGATGATGCTCACGACCGCACCACTCTTGTCGCCACGAATCACAAGAGGTTCATCACCTGAACGGGGAATACGGACAATCTTCTCGTTGCAAAGAATCTCTGCTTGGTGTTGGGATAACCAATCCATACCAATGACAATGTCAAAACTACCAAGAACGATAGGAATGAGGTTGATAGAGAAGGTCTGATTAGCAAGAACAAGATTACAACCCTTGACTACGTGTGTGGCCTCTAAACTCTTACCATTAGCTAGCTCTACAGTGTGCTTGGTGTTCAAAAGTGTTGGGGTACGCTTAAGCATTTGACTAACTTTTAAGGACACGTAGCTAGTATCGGCACCCAAATCAAATAAAACAGTAACATAAAAGTCGTCTAGTAGGAACTTACCCTTCACAACATTGGGATCATTCCTCGCTTCACCCCGGCCAATCACAAATACATGCCCTCTGGCACCATTGCCATCGTTGTTGCCCGCCATTGTTACCATTCCCCTGATTATTGTTGTTGTTGTTCTGGTTCCGGTTTAGCTGTGGGCAGTCTCTCTTGAAGTGGCCTCCAGCACCACACTGAAAGCACCCATTGTTGTTGCCTTGTTGTTTCTGATGCTGCTGACATTGACTCTGTGGGGCTTGTTGTTGCTGACGATTCTGATTCGTGGGGCGTGAACTTCTGCAATCCTTTGCGGCGTGGCCTCGCTTGTTGCACCGATGACAGTTACTCCTGGTGCACGGCCCGCTGTGGTGTAGGTTACAGCGATTGCATTTGGGGTGTATTCCCCTGTACCCACCTTGACTTTGGCTACCAGGTGATTGCTGACTAGGGCTCTTGTAGTCGTCAGTCCTTCTCTGCTGAGACTGGGACTGAACAGAAGTTGAACCTTTGCTTGAAGTTCCATCCCATTTACGCTTGTTGTCGCTGGGAGTATCAGAAGTAGTAGCACTAATACGCTTTCGTAACCTGTTCTGCTCCACTGCCTGATCAGTGAGACGATGAGCCAACTTAATGATTTGCTGAATGGTGCCAAGATTAGCTGAGGTCACGTGACTTTGAATTTCTGGCACCAATCCCTTAAGGTATAGTTCGATACGTTTGATGGGAGGATCTACCATAGTAGGGCACAAGATAGCCAACTCGTTTGATCTTTTCGTCTACGCTTCAATTTCTGACCCCGTCATCTTTAAGTTGAAGAACTCTACCTCCAGCTTGTGAATGTCATCCCGACTACAGTACTCCTCCTTGATCAATTCCTTAAAATCGTTCCATGGGGTGGCGTTGGCAGCAGCCAACCCCAGCATCTGGAGCTGAGCGTTCCACCACGTGAGCGCTACACCCTCGAGAGTACCAGTAGCATACTTCACCCTGCGAGCCTCAGGGCATTCACACATCTCGAAAACAGATTCAAGTTTCTCAAACCAGTGGAGGAGACCTACAGCTCCTTCTGTACCACTGAAGGTACTAGGTCTACAGTCCATAAAGGTCTTGAATGTACACGCGGGAGGCTGAGCAGGCTGACCTCCTGTAGGGACAGCTGCGAGTGCCTCAGCAACTCGTTCATTGATTAGAGCTGTCAGTTGGGCTTGAGTCAAGTTCAGGCATCCACTCATGATCTTCACATCGAAGGAAATACAAGTAAGAAAGGTGTCACGCATGTGTGTAAATGTGGAGGGGCAGAAGAGTGTAAGCACACAGAGTTCAAACAACAGTTGTTATACTAACTAAGCATACCATGAGCGTTATACTAACTAAGCATACCATGAGCAATGTACTATGTAACGAGCAAGTAGGCAATATAAATATAAGTTATATCACCTATAGTATTGGGCCTTGCACGTGGAGCGATGCGTCGTTGTGGATCGTTGAGCACTGTACAGGTTATAGTCTGGTTTTATCAAAAAGCTTTTCCCCTTTTTAAAACGAGTTCACTATAACCAATGGCTCTGATACCAATCTATCACACCCCCAAAATCCACATGCGGGTATCACCTCTTGGAGGCATGACTGACCAGGATCGAGCCACCAATCATATTGAACAATATTGAAAAGCAATTAAAAGTTTAACCACACAATATAATTGGTGTCCAAAAACAATTTAATAAGTTTAAGTTATCAGCGAAAGCAAATAGTCAAAACCCAAATCATAAATTCATAAGTATTTAAGTTTATCATGAACACTCAATGTCCATGCTCCACAACGACTCTTCCCCATGCAAGCTCCTGCTAAACCTAGTGACTTGCAAAGCATGTAGTAACGAGTCAACAACAGAGTTGAGCGAGTTCACAGTTGGGTGTTCGTTTAAGTTATTCCAAAAACATATTTTCCTTTAACTGGCATCCTTGCCGTGGGGGCTACCCCATAGTTGAAAATGTGTTTTGTTTAATCCCGTTTACTCTGGCAATCCAGCCGTGAGGGCTACCCCATGTTTACACAACTAGACTCGTTACCATATCGACCACTGAATTTAGTCATGTTTATGTGCCCTTAGCGTCAATGTCTATCATCATTGACGTGCCCAGATCCATTAGTTCACGCCCGTCCTCTGCGGCACGGTGCGAGGCTTGTCAGACCTAAATAGCGCTATCTAACTAATGACCCGCTCGACATTGGCCAGGCGATTAAGTCGATATAAAAGGAGGGACTTCGTGATAGAGTTTTGGTCTAGTGAAATTTAAACTGTCCAAGAGGACGAGGAATTACATTCCTTAACCCATATTGTCCTACCCAAGGAGGACAAGGAATCCATATTCCTTAACCCATTCCCAACCCACCGGGAATTACCATGCTTTGTAGAAAAAGTGTGAACTCACCTTAGGTTAGCTCGGCAGATACACAAAAGGTCAATTGAGCTGCTAGTGGTCAACCACATCCTAACATGGTTACCATACAAGTCAGGTCTAGGTTCAAGTAGTGCACATAAGTTTTACACATAAACTAACATGTTACGAACACGTATTGATCATGGCAAACACATAGAACATGTTAACAGTCAAGTACACAAAATGTCCAACTTGTGCGACTCAGATGATTGGGCTCGCACAAGTTCATTAGCCCAAAAGTCTTGTGCGATACAACGAATGAAACCCAACAACCACTCCGGCCCAACATGTTGTGCGATCAGCACAGCCTTGTGCGATCCACGACACGTTGTGCGATTCACTATATACCCGGCCCAAACAATTAAAAGCCCAAACATATCTATATACATATATACAGTCCAATTTAATAAACAGATAATCAATCTTGTGCGATCCAAATAACCTTGTGCGACTACTGGTATCTTGTGTGACTGGACTTGGGCTTTGAGGCCCAACAGTAATGCAGTTCTAGTTGTTTGTGTGAGGCCCAAGCCTTGTGCGATCGGCACCGTCTTGTGTGATCATGCATATCTTAGCTGTACTGTGAGTTTTAAGTAGTTGTACCTATCTTGGGCGATTAGTCCTTGTGCGACCAAGGACTTGTGCGATCAGGCACTTGTACGATCAGTTACACGTTTCCAAAAATCATGCAAATCAGTTATCTTGTTTCCAATTATTCGATCCAACTAATCAGTTTGACAATTTCCAATTCTACCTTCAATTGATCAAATCAATACCCACAGTTTCCAAACATGCAATAATCGATCAATAAGGGGTTTTAACATCAATTTCCTATGAACCCTAAGCATGAATAGAACATGAACAATAATCATAACACTTAAACGTATTAACATGATTCAAACTCTTGATCACTAGCATTTATCATTCAATCGGTTCTAGATCATCAATACATAATTATCAACTCTACATTATTCAAAACATATGAGCCGATTTCATGAACATCATACTTCATCAATTTTCATTACAATCAAACGCATACCATCTCTAAATAATCATGCAATACATATAGATCATAACATTATTTAACACACAACTGATAATTACAAACACTAACCGGTTGAGAGAAGAATAGGATTGATCTGAATCACAAAAACTTCGAGGAAGAGGGGATGTTTGTCGTCGGCTCCGAGAGAGAGAAGGAGAGCGAGTAGGGTTTTGTGTGTGTGTGTGTGATTTAAAAATACTGAGAAGTGTATAACCTCCTCATGAGGTTATGCGTATGAAAGGTGGGTCGAACCCATCATGGGCTGCCCTTGGGATTCAAATGCAGGTGTGGGCCGAGAGAGATGTGACGAGAAGAGGTGTATGGCCTAACTTGGGCTTGTGCGATTGGGTTAGGTTGTGTGACCAAGTTTGCATACTCACATTTTTATATAACAAAACATAAACACATAACATAACATTCAATTAAATCAATGCATCACAAAATCATGTAGCGTTCAAACATGTTACACTAAGCACAAAGATAGGTTCTGAAATACGAGTTGTCACATTTTTAGGGTGTCGAAATATTTTTGGAACAGGTGTGGATATTTCCTTTGCATTTCTGATTCAAGTTCCCATGTATACTCTGGTCCTCTTTTGGAGTCCCATTTCACTTTGACCAGAACTAATCTCTTGTGCTTGAGGTTCTTGACTTTTCCGTCTTCAATATGTAGAGGCCTTTCTACAAATTTAAGTTGTTCATTTACCTCTATGTCTTTAAGAGGTACTACCAGCGATTCATCAGCTAAACATTTCTTGAGATTAGATACATGAAATACATCATGTATTCCTGCCATTTCCTCTGGCAGTTCTAGATGATAGGCTACAGGTCCTATTCTTCTAATAATCTCAAAAGGTCCAACATACCTGGGACTTAGCTTTCCTCTTTTGATGAATCTTACCACTCCTTTCCAAGGAGAGACTTTTAATAACACTTTGTCTCCTACTTGAAATTCTAACGGCTTGCGTCTGTTATCATCGTAGCTCTTTTGCCGATCGTGTGCCGCTTTCAGTCGTTCCTTGACTTGAATGATTTTGTCGGTTGTTTCTTGTACTATTTCAGGTCCAGAGAGTTGCTTTTCCCCAATTTCTGCCTAACAAACTGGGGTTCGGCACTTTCGTCCATAAAGTGCTTCGAATGGTGCCGCATTGATACTTGTGTGATAACTGTTATTATAAGAAAGTTCTATCAAGGGTAAGTGATCGTCCCAATTACCTCCGAAATCAATTACACAGGCTCTAAGCATGTCCTCCATTGTCTGAATTATTCTTTCGCTTTATCCGTCCGTTTGAGGATGATAAGTTGTGCTTAGATTCAACTTGGTTCCCATTGCTTTTTGGAAACTTGTCCAAAAATGAGAGGTAAAACGGCTATCTCTATCAGAAACAATTGATAAAGGAATCCCATGTAATGAAACTATTTCATTTACATATAGCTTAGCTAACTGTTCCATACTGAAAGTTTCCTTCATCGATAGGAAATGAGCTGACTTGGTTAATCTATCTATAATCACCCAGATTGTATCATTACCTTTTCTTGTTTTGGGTAGTTTAGTAACAAAATCCATTGTTATCAATTCCCATTTCCACACTGGCATTTCTAATTGCTGTAATAAACCTGAGGGTTTCTAATGTTGAGCTTTTTTTTGTGAACAGGTTAAACACTTAGAAACATAAGTAGCTATATCCTTTTTCATTCCTATCCACCAAAAATTCTTTCTTAAATCCTGATACATTTTATCACTTCCAGGATGTATCGTATACTTAGACTTATGGGCTTCTTCTAATATACGATGACGTAAGTTTCCTAATTTAGGTATCCACATTCTTTTCTTATGGAATCTCCAAATTCCATCTGTTCCTTGTTCTAATTCCTTAATCATTCCTTTTAACTTTTCAGTATCCTCCTTGATTACTGATTCTTGTGTTTCTCTTATCTGATCATTTAAATCTACCTGTAGATTTAACTTAAGAGAACGCACTCTCTTTGGCTTTTCATGATACTTCCGACTTAAAGCATCAGCTACCACATTTGCTTTTCCTGCATGATACTGGATATTACAATCATAATCGCTGAGAATTTCCATCCAGCGTCTTTTCCTCATATTCAACTCTTTTTGGCCGAAGACATACCTTAAGCTCTTATGATCAGTGAAAATGGTAAACTTACTACCGTAAAGGTAATGTCTCCAAATCTTAAGGGCAAAAATTATAGCTCGTAATTCTAGATCATGGGTTGAATAATTCTCTTCATGATTCTTAAGCTGTCTAGATGCGTAAGCTATAACTTTTTGGCGTTGCATCAATACACATTCATAACCTAACTTAGAAGCGTCACAATAGACTACAAAGTCTTCAGTTCCTTCTGGTAACGCTAGTATGGGTGCATTGGTTAATCTTTGCTTAAGAATTCTAAAAGCTTCTTCTTGTTTTGGTCCCCATTCAAACTTAAGAGATTTACAAGTTAGCTTAGTCAAGGGAATGGCTATTCTAGAAAAATCTTGAATAAATCTTCTATAATAACCGGCCAATCCTAAGAAACTTCTAACCTTGGTTGATGATTTAGGGGTTTTCCATTTGGTAATCGCCTCGATCTTGGTGGGATCCACATGAATTCCTTCATGATTGACTAGATGTCCAAGAAACTGTACCTGTTCTAACCAAAACTTGCATTTCGAAAACTTAGCATAAAGCTTTTCCTTTCTTAGCAAACTTAGAAGTGCGTGCAAATGCTTTGCATGTTCCTTCTTATTCTTAGAGTAAATGAGAATATCATCTATGAAGACAATTATGAATTTATCCAAATATGGCTTACATATTCGGTTCATCATGTCCATAAATGCGGCTGGGGCATTGGTTAAACCAAATGGCATGACAGTAAATTCATAATGGCCATACCTGGTTCTGAAAGTGGTCTTAGGGTGAACGGGGCGTACAGCGGGGACCATTTCGGTGACCACTTTCCCCGATCGGGAACACCGCCGCCATCACCGCGGGGACCCGATTCGGGGGGTGGTTTCGGTGGTTGTTCACCGCTTTGAATTCGCACATGGATCGAGGAACGGCTTTTTTTTGAACGGTCATAAACAAAACAAAAAAATTTTCACTTTTTATACAAATATAAATAACCACACCCACCACTAAATTATTTACACTCTCATTAAACCACACCACAACTTCACTTATTTTTTATACTCTCAAACCACACCCACTTCACAAATTTTTTATACTCTCAAACCACACCCACTTCAAACCGAGCAATGGAGAACCAACCCCGCGAAGCCAAGAAAAAAACTAAGGGACGAGGCAAGAAACCGTCTCGTGGTGGTTCGAGCGGTGCAAGTGCACAATCACAACCCCCTTTCGGATATACTCCACAACCCCAGTTTTTTTTCCAACAACCTTCACACCCCTCCTTTTACAACACCCAAGCAACCAACCTTCAACCCAATTTCGGCTATGGTTTTCAAAATTTGTTATCAATGGATACTCCTCCTTAATCCCCCGCCTTCGACCCATATGGTTTTCGTTCCCCACAAGTTCCATCGTTCCAAGAAAATGTTGAACGTCCTCTACCTATTTACGATGACGAGGACGATGAGGTAGTGCCCGAAACTCAAAATTTGGGCGACGAAGACGATGAATATAATGTGGATGAAGACGCGGGCAACGAAGAAGATGACGCTCGAGATAAAAAGGGAAAAATGACGAGCGAAAAATGGACAAAGGTCCAAGAAGAGGCGTTGGCGAAGGCGTGGGTACATTGCTCTACCAACAAAAAGAAGGGCAATCAACAAAACCGCGATACTTTTTGGCGTAAGATTTTAAATCATTTTAACGCCACCGTCGGTGGAAGTAACCGGACCGTGCATCAAGTATGGTCTAAATGGGGCCCGATGCACACGAAAATAAACTTTTTCAACGGCCTATACCAACAAGCGGTAAAAATTATATTTTTTAACATTGTATATTTTTTAATTTTCTTTACTAAGTTCATATTTTTTTAACACTTATTATTTTATAATATGTAGGATCGCACACGAGGAAGCGAAGTCAAGGATCTCGACGTGGTGAAAGTCGCTTTAACAGAATTTAAAGAGAGATTTCTGAACGGTTTTCAACATGTCGAGGCGTGGGAGGTCCTTCGAAAACACGACAAATGGGCCCAAGTCCCATTGTTGGGTGAGGAAGGGGAAGGTTCGGGACATAAAAGAAAGCCCGTTGAGGTGGACCCTTCCATACCCGATATGAACGAAGACCCCTCGCCACAAAGAGCACAACGGCGAGACAAGCGTCAAGCGACATCGTCCGAGGGAAGTTCGGCCGAGTTGGCGGCACAATTCAAAGAGTACACCGCCATGAAAGAAAAGAAGCACGCGATTGAATTGGAGGCGGTTGAATTGAGGAAGAAAAGAGAGGCGCAGGCTCTCGAGCTCATATCGGAACAACGCGAGACGATGAAAAACTACAATTACGATCGAGATATGGAAACATTCATCAAGCCGCACGACGATGCTCCGCCAAATATGTTGTCGTTCATCCTCGCCCGAAAACGCGACATCGCTAACAAGTAGGGGTGGCCGTGCGATTTCTAAAATTATTATTTTCTAGTTTTAATGTAATTTTTATTTTCTAGTTTGAATGTAATTTTAATTTTCTAGTTTGAATTTAATTTTTATTTTTATTTGTATTTTCTACTTTGAAATGTCTTTTGTTAAATTTTATTTAATTTTTATTAATATTTTTTTATAAACATGCATAATTAAAAAAAAAAAAAAAACCAAGTCCCCTAATAGGGGAGTGCCGCCATCAAAATGGGGTGTTAGGGGAGTTTAAGAGGGGAGTTGACGTGGCACTAGCTGGTTGGTGGTGCGTAAGAGAGGGGACTCCCCTCTTAGGGGAGTGCCCCTCTCACCCTTAGGAATGTTATCTTCCTGTACCTTTAATTGATGATATCCTGACCTTAAATCGATATTCGAGAAAAATCGAGCTCCTTGCAACTGATCGAACAGATCATCGATTCGTGGTAATGGATACCGATTCTTAATCGTGACTTTGTTCAATTCATGGTAATCAATGCATATACGTATAGATCCGTCTTTCGTTTTAACAAATAAAATCGGTGCTCCCCATGGCGATTAACTTGGCTGTATGAATCCTTTTTTCCGACAATTCATCCAATTGTTTCTTCAGTTCCTGCATTTCGGCGGTTGCCAAACGGTAAGGTGCTTTGGCAATTGGTGTTGTTCATGGTAGTAGGTGGATTCTGAATTCAACTTCTCTGTCTGGCGGCAATCCAGGCAATTCTTCTGGAAAGACATCTGAACACTAGGATACTACTGGAATATCCTTTAGTTCTTTTCCTTTAGTGTTAGTGATTATAGAAATCAAATACACTAATGGTCATTTTCTTATATAACTTGTTGTTTTCATCACAGAGATGAATTTTGTGGATCTAGATGGCTTATCTCCTTTAATTGTGATCATTTCACCCCTTGGTGAATTTACTTGAATTGACTTTTGATCACATAAAATACTGGCTTTATTGGCTATTAACCAATCCATTCCTAATACAACATCAAATCCTGCCAGATTCATTGGGTAAATGTTGGTGCATGCGTCTGTCGATTTAGTCTTGTATCGAGTCTTGTATTGTATTAAATAGATCAGGGCATGCAAAACGAGAAAGTGTGTTTGTAGGTAATTTCGCACGAAACTACACATATGTAATTTCGTACGAAATTAAGTGGTGATTTCGCTTGAACAGGTCCATGCGAAATTAGCCTTGCCTATAAATAGGTGCTTCCTGATTTCATTGGAAACAGTTCTAACATTCCGGTTTGAGAGCCGAAGTGCTACCGAAGTGTCTACTCGCTGTAAAACTTTGTCAAATCAATCAAAAGACAGTTTAAAGTATATCTTGCTGAATTGAACTTGATAAGTTTGTTTCCGCCTCTCGTATTGAGAAAAACACTTCTGAACGACTCGTTTGGGTCAAAAAACGATCCTACAAGTGGTATCAGTGCTCAGGAAGAAGAGTTCTTACCAATTCAGCTGCAAATTCTGATTTCTACACCTTCTTTTCAAAATTAAACTTGATTTCACGGTTAAAATGACTTGAATTTCACATATTACATGCGCAATAGTGTTTTAACAAACCCTAGAAAGTTTCAGATCTTAAAACGGCTTAAAACTTGGTCAATTTTATCAAAAACAGCTCGAGATGATGACATCAGCAGTATTTCACACGAAATTAACCTAATTTCGCATCAGAGTGTAATTTCGTTTGAGTATTTCATACGAAATTACCTATTTCGTTTGAAAATACATTATTTCGTTTGAAAGGGTATTTCGTTCCAAAGGGAATTTCGTTTGAGAGGTTATTTCGTTTGAGTTTGGTATTTCGTTTGAAGCTGACTGTTTGTGAATTCTTGAATACCGAAACATGGAAGAGGAATTTTATAACGCATTTGCTACCACCCCGACTACTCCGGTATCTGTTACTCAGAACTTAAAACATGGAAAATGAAACGGGCACTATGCAAAAACCGCCTAAGCTTATGAATATCGAGGAGTATAAAGGATGGGAGGAAAGATTTGAGAATTGGGTTCAAGCAAATTATTTGGATGCTTGTGAATGTGTTGAAACGAAATATGTTAGACCGTTGAATGATGATGTAGAGGAGATTGCTATTAAAGATCTAAGTGTTGATGATAGAAAGAAATACAAAAATGAAAAGATGATGATCAGTCTATTGCATCAAGCGGTTAAAGAAGATATCTTGGTTTTATTGCAACACAATGGAAGTGCATATTCAATTTGGAAAGCTTTACAATCAAAGTTTGTTGGAAGTAAAGAAATGATCAAAAACAAAAAGTCACTTTTGAAGAAAGAATTTGATCTATTTCGTGGTTTGAGAACTGAGAGCACCAAGCAGATTATTGAAAGATACTGCAATCTGTTAGTTCAAATGAAAAGAGCGAGCATCAATAAAGATAATGAAGAATTGATTAAGAAGTTAGCTGATGCTTTGCCGCATGAAACTTGGGGCACGTATCTCATGATGTTGAGGAACAAGAAAGATTTTACCAATCTAACACTAAATAAATTCATTGAAAAGCTTGAAGCTCAAGAGATGGAACAAAGGAAGATCTCAAGAATGAAAGATTTTGATGGTGAACAAGATATAGGTCTTTATTACAAAGGAGGTGTTAGTGATAAGACAAACATGTCACCAAAGGTTGAAACTGCATTCAATGCAAAGAGTTCGTCTGGAGGGTCATCTAAAGGATCAAACAGCAAAACTGAATTTTCTTCATATCCATCATATGATCCAAATTTTTCAACGACCAAGAATGGCAAGAGATTACAATGCAACATTGTTTTGAATCTTGAAAATGGTGAAAATTTCTCGGAAGAGGTTGCAAAAGGTCACATGTCGTTGTTGGGAACTATATTAGAATCATATGAAAGTTTAGTTGCAGGAAAGATCGGGAATCCAATGTTGACAAAAGAGGATTACGATCAGATTGATGCTGAGGAGATGGAATTGATGGATATAAAGTGGTGTTTGGCGAGTGTTTGAGAAGTGCTGAAAAGTTTAAACAAATTACGGGAAGAGATGATTTCCGTGATGCAAATATTTCTACTTTAGGTTTTGATAAATCTAAAGTTACTTGTTTTCGTTGCAGGGAAAAGGACACTTCAAGAGAGAGTGCACAAATCGAGAAGCAAGTGGAGCTCAAAATCCGTTCAACAACAATGATTACGATCGGAAAGCAATTTATCATCAAGTTGCTCAACAACAACAAGAACCACAAACTGCACATGCTAGGAAGACAATCAAAGATTCATCAAAGAGAGCTTGTATGGTAAATCAAGATGATAAAAAGTCAACAAAAGAATTTAGTTGGGACAAATATGTTTCAGCTGATAGCAAAGCATGCCTGATAAATCAAGATGATGAAAAATTACCAGAGGGGTTTAGCTGGAAAAATTTCAGTTGGGATGATTATGATCCTAACAAAACTCCAAACACAAAGCTTTTGTTCCTCGAGTTGCTGAAGACAGTGATAATGATGATGATTATTATTCAAAAAGAATGGAAAAGCACTTGAGAATGATGGAAGAGAGTGACAGTGATGATGAAAAAGCTAAAAAGAAAAAGAAGAAAGTTAAAAAAACCTGTTAGCAGTGATGATGAAGAAGTTCCAGTGATAAGGAAAAAGGTCAAAGACATTCCAGTTTTCACAGTTGAAGCTGAGGCTGATGCACAAAAGATTCCGGTGATATGTGAAAACTGTGAAGCAGTAAAGAAGCAAAATAGTACTTTGATTCATAAAATGAATAGATTGAAAGAATCTTATGATGTTTTGAATAAAGCCATAAATCAATACAATCAGTCAAGCAGTGAGCAAGCAACAGCAATGAAGACACTTCAAGGAGCTTTCATGACAAAGCAGAAAGTGGTCAACAATTACATTGAAAAATGTGTTGTGCTTGAACAGAAACTGGAAACACAAAGGATTGAAACAGAAAGAGTTAATAGGTTGTTAAAAAATTACTCATGTACTTCTTATGTTATTGATAGGATTTATCCAACCGTTGAAGGCATGAAGGCATTTGATGAAGAGAAAGTATCTGAAGACAAAAGTTCTGAAAAGAAGAAGGATACTGAAATGAAAATTTCTGGTAAGAAACAAGATTCCAGTTATA
Organism: Helianthus tuberosus; assembly: GCA_030545235.1. NCBI lineage: Eukaryota > Viridiplantae > Streptophyta > Magnoliopsida > Asterales > Asteraceae > Helianthus > Helianthus tuberosus. Next base: position 33,380 of record JARYGA010038040.1, read on the forward strand.
ACAAGTGTCCACCCCCGCTTGAAAATGGATATTCTCCACGAAATCCAAATTCAGAAAGAGTAAAAAAGGCAACCAATTTACAGTGGGAGTATGAGTCTTCAGAAAATTTGCCAGAAAATATTGATGTACTTTCACATCGTCTGACACTGATCATCAGTCCGAGTTAATAAAGAAAGTGGTCGATCAGGTGTTGGATAACGATGAAACCGAGGAGTCAAAGTCGGAGTCAAACTCAGAGTCAAAGTCTGACAAGTCAAAGTAAACAGTCAAAAAGGACAAACGGGTTTACAATAAAGAGTTTTTGTTGTCAAAATCTAATTTGAATGACGAACCAATCAAAGTGGCATATACTTTAAATGATTCTGACAAATTATATTCTGGTGAAGAATTTCCAATAAAAGGTGTTAAAACTGAAATGATAAAAAAGGTTTTCAAACTAACAGAAATAAATATCTCTGAAATAAAAGATGTAAATCTTTCTGAAAAAACCTAAAAAATACACCTTAAGAGTTCAACAAAGACAAAACAAGAAAAAGGGTTACAGTTCTGGTTATGGTTTTCAAAAGAAACCAAACCATAACGGTAATTTCAAAAGAAAAGGATTAGGATTTATTCCACCGAAAAATTATAAAAATGAGAAAACTTATAAACCAAAAACTGTTTTTGTTTCAGGAACATCAACTGAAGAAGAAAAGGAGCAATTGTTCAGAAAACAGACAAATCAAGAATTCCTTGCAAAGAAGCAAGAGGAA